>JBBPBX010000393.1:92387-104861 GCA_038048925.1 Garcialebias charrua
AGGAATACTGTACTGTGCTGTGAACGCGGTTTTACGTTGTAAACGGAATATGGAATATGGCGGATGGACCGAGGATAGGATCACCAACATCACAGTAGGCCATTAACTCTTTTTTTCCTTCATTAAGGCTCCCAAACGTATGTTTTTTGATAATTATGTAGGGTACTGTGTTAGGATAGGCTAAGTGCTTGGTAATACAGTACTGTACATGTATATGGTGTAGTATGTACATATTTTCCGACTTACGTCGAAAATCGGTTTACGAAGCCGCGTAGGAACGGATCTACGTTGTAAGTCGAGGACTACCTGTATTCAGTTTCAGACAACAGTCTGTGTGTCACTGACTATAAACCAATGTAAACCAGCAGCAGCAGAACAGCAACCCTCACCAGAGTGCTCTTTTGTGTTTGTGACAACTTTGTGGCCACAAAGTATTGTATGGGAGCTAACACAGCGATGATGGTTGCTCCAATCAAGGCACTGATTCCTAGGAGGTAGTAGAGGAGGATCACCCCCAGGACTATCTGAAAAACGAAGATGACACAATCATTAAATTCACAAACAGGTGGCTTGGACTTTTAACATCTGCAGCAACCATGGGAATACAGAGACTGTGCTTCAGTAAATGAATTATTTTTAAATAATGAATCATCTTGATACACGAAAGTTTGTCATGGAGTTCCTCAGGGTTCAGTGCTTGCACCAATACTCTTTACCTTCAAATATGCTATTCGGTAAAGTAATTAAACAGCATAGGATACATTTTCATAGTTATGCTGATGATACAATTATATTTGTCCATGAAACCCAGTGAATCCAATCAGCTACTTAGACTACAAGCACGTCTTAAAGACATAAAAACCTGGATGACCCTTAATTTTCAGCTTTTAAACTCAGACAAGACTGAGGTTTTAGTTTTTGGACCTCAGCATCTTAGGGATTAATTTTTCAGTCTTTCGCCCTCCCTGGATGGCATTAATCTGACCTCCAGCTCTAATGTTAAAAATTTTGGTGTTATTATTGATCAGGACATGTCTTTTATGCCCCACATTAAAAACATTACCAGAACCGCCTTCTTCCACCTGCATAATATCACTAAAATGAGAAATATCTTATCTAAAAGTGATGCAGAAAAACTGGTTCATGCATTTGTCACATCTAGACTGGACTATTGCAATGGTTTGTTATCTGGGTGTCCAAATACTTCTTTAAAAAGTCTTCAGTTGATCCAAAATGCTGCTGCCAGAGTCTTAACTGGAGTTAGTGGGAGAGATCATATCTCTCCAGTTTTAGCTTCTCTCCATTGGCTCCCTGTCAAGTCCAGAATGAATTCAAAATCTTACTTCTAACCTACAAAGCTCTCAACAACCTAGCTCCATCTTATATTACAGATCTTATAGTTTCATATTTTCCCAACAGAACACTTCACTCTCAAACTACAGGCTTACTTGTGGTTCCTAGAGTCTCGAAAAGCAGAATGGGAGGAAGATATTTCAATTTTCAGGCTCCTCTCTTGTGGAACCAACTTCCAGTTTTTGTCCGTGAGACTGACACATTGTCCAGTTTTAAGACTGGACTTAAGACTTTCCTTTTTGATAATTCCTATAGTTAGGGTTGGCTGCTATAGGCTTAGACTACTGGAGGACAAATTGTTCACATTTCCTTAAATGACTTTATAAAATTGAATATTTTTCAAGCTTCTTGAAATCAATTTTTTTGTATTTTCCTTTTTTCTCTTTTTTTCCTTATTTTCTTTCATCCTCTTTTATTTTTTCTCTCTTTTTCTTTCTTTTTCATTTTTTCATTTTTTTCTCTTTTTTCTTTTTTCCTCTTTTTTTCTCCTTTTTCCCTTTTTTCCTTCCTTTTTCTTTCTTTTTCCCCTTTTTTCCCTCTTTTTTCTTTCCCCTTTTTTTCCTTTTTTCTTTTCTTTTTCTCTTTTCTTTTCTCCTTTTTTTCTTTCTTTTCTTTTTCCTTTTTTCTCTTTTTTCCTTTTCTTTTTTCTTTTTTTACTTTTTTCCCTTTGACAGAAATGGGTTGTTCTCTCTTTTTTTTTCCCAAAAAAATTTTTTTTATTTTTTTTATTTTATTGTTATTTTTATTTTTTTTTATTTTTTTTATGGGTTTGTTTTTACATTTGTTTTGTTTGTTTTTTTGTTTTTTTTATTACTTTTCTTGTTTGTTTTGTTTATTTCTTATTACGTTTATTTGTTTGTTTTATCTTTATGCTTTGTTTTTTGTTTGTTTTGTTTTTATTCTTGTTTTTGTTTGATTTCTTTGTTTGTTTTTCTTACATTTATTTTCCTTAGCTTTGTTAGTTTTGTATTGCGTCTCCAGCATATAAGCTCTGACAGTTACCATATATTTTATTACGTAGTTTTTATTACCTGATGCTTATTTTTATATAAGGGGTTTTATACTCTGGGTGGGTAACTTGTAACTTAGATNTTATTACTACATAATATCACGTTATTACTACATAATATCACGTTATCACTACATACGTATCACGCTATTACTACATAATATCACATTATTACTACATAATATCACGTTATTACTACATATCACGTTATCACTACATACGTATCACGTTATTACTACATAATATCACGTTTTTACTACATAATATCACGTTATTACTACATAATATCACGTTATTACTACATAATATCACGTTATTACTACATTATCACGTTATTACTACATACGTATCACATTATTACTACATAATATCACATTATTACTACATATCACGTTATCACTACATACGTATCACGTTATTACTACATAATATCACGTTATTACTACATAATATCACGTTATTACTACATATCACGTTATCACTACATACGTATCACGTTATTACTACATAATATCACGTTATTACTACATAATATCACGTTATTACTACATAATATCACGTTATTACTACATAATATCACGTTATTACTACATTATCACGTTATTACTACATACGTATCACATTATTACTACATAATATCACATTATTACTACATAATATCACATTATTACTACATAATATCACGTTTTTATTACATAATATCACGTTATTACTACATAATACTGTATCACGTTATTACTACATAATATCACGTTATCACTACATACGTATCACGCTATTACTACATAATATCACATTATTACTACATAATATCACGTTATTACTACATATCACGTTATTACTACATACGTATCACGTTATTACTACATAATATCACGTTATTACTACATAATATCACGTTATTACTACATAATATCACGTTATTACTACATAATATCACGTTATTACTACATAATATCACATTATTACTACATAATATCACGTTATTACTACATAATATCACGTTATTACTACATAATATCACGTTATTACTACATAATATCACGTTATTACTACATAATATCACGTTATTACTACATAATATCACGTTATTACTACATAATATCACGTTATTACTACATAATATCACATTATTACTACATAATATCACGTTATTACTACATAATATCACGTTATTACTACATATCACGTTATTACTACATAATATCACATTATTACTACATAATACTGTATCACATTATTACTACATACGTATCACATTATTACTACATACTTATCACGTTTTTACTACATAATATCACGTTTTTACTACATAATATCACGTTATTACTACATACGTATCACGTTTTTACTACATAATATCACGTTATTACTACATACGTATCACGTTTTTACTACAGAAGCTCAAAAAATATTATTTCATGGATGACAGCAATACCCTTCCGTACTAATGCACCCCCATACCATCAGAGAAGCAGGATGGTTCCTCATCTCTTTAGTATGAAGGATGCGTTCGTGGTTTCCAAACAGAACTTCAGATTTGGATCCCTCTGACCTCAGAACAGTTCTGGACTTCACCTCGGTCCAGACCCAGTTTTAATGCAGTGGCCCCTGAGGGCCTCATCCTTTGAGCTCAGATTTCCTCAGATTCTTCTATTCTGTGGATCAGATTATGATCTGAAGACGATGGGCATGAACGTATGAGCTTGCTTTTCTATTTTATGAAACTGAATTGAAACAAAAGATGGTGTTTTTGTGAAATTTAAATAAAACTATGTATAAAAGTTGATCTGATTTGTTAGTAAAAATCAAGCCAGCCTGAAAGTAAGCACATTTTATTCTCAGAGCAAAAAGTCAAAGGAGGACCATCAGCCTAACGATGGATCGTTAGCACCCTGATGGTTGTTTGCTATTCACAGAGTGCTGAGTGATACTAGCAATAACAGCATTGTAAGAGGGGGACAGTTGAACCCGGAGGCCTCCACCTCTGTTTAATGATGGACGGTTTCTTTTCACAAAGATGGCCTCCTTTACTCCTCTCTCAAACCATCGTTCCTCTCTATCAAGGATGTGAACATCTTCATCCCTGAAAGAGTGACCTCTGACCTGGAGATGAGTGTAGACCACAGAGTCCTGACCTGATGATGTTGATCTTCTGTGCTGGTCCATCCTTTTGGCCAGTGGCTGTTTAGTTTCCCCGATGTAAGACTGATCACCCTCCTGACACTGAACAACATGCACAATATTACTCTGTTTGTGCCGGGGGACTGGATCTTTGGGGTGAACCAGTCTTTTTTGTTTGTTTTTTGAATGTCCAGAGGACCAGACTTAACTTTTTTTTAGATTTTTCTGCCTGGATTATTGAGCAGCATCAGGATATTAGCTAAATGCTCCTCTAAAAGTTTTTTTTACAGCCTTTTACTGCGTCTGACCCAACTTTTTACAAACCAGTTGCAGCCGTCACATTTAAAACTGGCTGTTTTAAAAATATATTATTTCCTAGTTTAAATGTGTGATATGTTTACTATACTGTATTCTATTGTGAATAAGCTTTGGGTTTATGAGATTTGCAGATCATTGCATTCAGTTTTATTTAAACTTTACACGCAACATCCCAACAGTTGTTAGATATGGGGTTGTATTTTTGCAGGATTGGAAATAAAAATATATAAAATGTAGTAAACATTAACTGTGCATCCAGATTGTAAAGTCTGATTTGTGATAAGAGTTTATGAAGTATTATAGTTTTGCTGTGGTTTCAGTGTAAATGTAAAGTGTTTCACAGATATTTGGTCAAAATTAAGTAAAATGTTTGTTTTTAAAGTTAAATTAATGCACCAGGGCATTATTAACTGGTCCAAATAATTAAACAAGAAACAAATGGTTTTGGTGTATTTAAAAAAAAACTGCATATTTTTCTAGAAATGTTGTGCATTCTCCAACTAAAACTACTGTAGTTTGTTTCCTCTCCATGAGAAAGATGTGGTCTAGCAAAGCAATAGCTTAGCCTAGCTTAGCTTAGCCTAGCGTAGCGTTAAGACTTAAATTGGAGGGAAACAGCCTCGTTCTTTCTGAAGCTAAATAAACCTGACAACAAACAGGAAGCTCGCTGATTAAAATGTTTAACTCGATTTTTTAAATTTTACACGACAAAGTTTAAAAGTTCAACTTGTTGTTTTCTGGGGACCAAGTTTTAACTGCCTGATTCTGATTGGACAACAGGGAAGCGAGGTCGTAGGAACAGTGTTGGCTCATTGGACAGTACCATTGAAGTAAGTTTGGCTGGGGGCGGGGCCTAAAGCATGCCTGGACTCCTTGCACGCCGCCGCCGCCGCATGTTTTCCACCCTGTCTGAATGTGTTTGTGGTGATTCTGAGGCGGTCTGGACCGGATCTTCTCCGTGCTGCAGGGCTGGTCCAGAGGCTCGTGTGGTGGAGGTCTGATCGGAGAACTCTTCATCTTTAGCTTTTAAAAAGTGCACGTTTGGGTTTATTGGGAGTTTTTGCAACCGTTAGTTTGCATGTTTGTGTTTTTTAAGGGAAAATTTGAACATTAATGTAAAGTTCACACATGACGAACAACGTGATGTCACGGTTTGTTCTAAGTTGGAACTCTTCTTTATGCCGAGCTTATTATTTAACACCAGTTTTTAAATGTAACATATTCAAAAGTCATCTGATCTTAGCTACGTGGTAGTTTGGACTAGTTCTTGAACTCCAGGTTTGGACCTGGTCGGCTCTCCCTTCATCACGTGTCAAACTGTAACCAGGGCCGCAAGCCCGACGCAACCCTGGTTACAGTTTTATTTGTATCGTGACGTAAAGTTTTTTAATGCATTAAAACTCTGTGACAGATTTAGCTTCTAACTCTTCTCATTTCACTTAAAAACTGAATTTAACTCATTTTTTCAATAAATATTTATTACTGGCACTCAGCTAGGAACAACTTTTATTTTGACGTGCACAACTTGCACAGCTGTAATCTTGGCCGTGCACATTACTTTGTCTCCTGCTTTGTACTCGCCTCGACCCCCATGTTTATGAGTAAAGCTGCTGAGTCCACCTAAGAAATGACGAAAGCAGATTTGGACCAGAATGTTGTTAAATAATATTTTCTGCTGGCGGGGTTTTTACACCCGGACATGCTTCCTGTCCTTGCAGCCGTCCACACACAGCTCTAGACCTCTTGATACATGCTGGACACGCCTGCGGCTAAATGCAGATGTTTGAGGCTATAGCTGCAGATGCCCAAGACAACTTTGACTATTTCAAAGGAGACGTTGCTGCAGAATATTTTTTGACCAAGTGACGGGGGCTTCCTGCAACTCACTCATGGAAATTAAGAACACGAGAAAGTCAAGAGACGTTCAGGAGACATTTGGACGTCTCATTCATGAACCCAACCGTTCATGGGATAGCGCCTTAAAGGCAACACGTTTTCTTAAAGAGGCTCACGATGTTTTCACATCACTCGACATTCTGCTCCGACGGTTTAACCCGAAATATCACCCAAATAAATGCTAATGACAGGAGTACAGGTGGTCCTCGACTTACGAACGAGTTCCGTTCCTGCGGCCATTCGCATGTCGAAAATCGCCGTAAGTCGGAAACACACGAGCCGCCACTGATACACGTACATGTACGGTACTGTACAGTTACCAAGCACTTCGCCTATCCTAACACAGTGCCCTACACAATTATCAAAAAACACATACAGTACATTTGGAGCCATAATGAAGGAAAAAAATAGTTAGCATGTCTGTTAGCATGTTAGCTCGTTACACGTCCGAGCTCTGCAGCTTCCAGCTGCTTCACGCGGTCCAAACGGTTTGTAACTGCATGTTAGCTCCATACATTTGGAGCCATAATGAAGGTAAAAAGAGTTAATAACTTACTGGGAGCTGGTGAAGCCGTTTCTACGCATTAACATGTTAGCTCCCGGCCGCAGCAGGCATCTCCGCCGCCCGTCGGCTCCGTCTTCCCGATGGGGCTGGCATTAGCATGTTAGCTCCGGGTGCCACCAACCGCCAAGCCGTCCGTCTGCATTTTAGCTTGTTAACTCCGGATGCCAACAACATTCAGGCGGCCAAGCCGTTCGTCCGTCTGAGACGTCCACAGAGTTCACCGACCGTTTCCAGCTCATTTCCGAGCGAAGCAATCTCTGATCGGACACACGGTCTGTCCAAAGCCGGCTGTCGAGGCTGGTGGGCACTGCCGAAAACTGACGAACACTGCCGAAAACTGCGTAAATCAGCTTAATAATAATAGTTTATTTATAAAGCCATTTAAAACAACCACAGTTGCAACAAAGTGCTGTACACATGAAATCAAGAACATTTAAACACATTAAAAAAAGTTTTTTTGGGGTGTTTTAAAAAAAACAATTTTATTAATATGATGCGTTCGTAACATCGGATTGCCGTAAGTCGAGGACTACCTGTAATGTCTAAATGTTGCCTTCTAGCCCAGAACAGGGTTCATGTGTTCACTTTGGTACTCCTGCCCCAGAAACACATCAACCAGTAAGCAGACTGAATGTTCTCGTGTGTTTTGTGGAAACATTATTTTTAGATTCCAAAACCACGGGAAAAAGCTACGAGATGAACTCATCAAGCGAGAAAACAAACTGTACCGTAGACGTGAAAACTTAGCAGTGAAGCATATTCTAGGACTAGTCCTCAGGTAGTGACCTAGTCCTCACTACCACGCACTGTGCTCTAATAACTGGGATATTTGTGCTTTGAGTTGTGGTCAAATATTTGTTAATAACTAAAAACCAACAGCTCTTCTTGACACGTCTTCAGTCACAACCGCCGCCGAACTGAACCTCTAACTTTTACTGTGGGAAAGTCGAGCAACATGTGTATTTGTACTCATCGCTGGTACTTTTTTAACGTCCTTGCTCTGCTCTTTTGGCTTCTTGTTCTTCTTCTCAGGGTTCCATCATTAGCAGCCCCCGGCCTCACCAGCAGCGCCCCCTGGTGGCTGCTAGTCTGTCCTACAGCCCCATGATGGTGCCTTCGTCTCCAGCAGCATACCGGCCACACCGCCCTACTCAGAGCCCCGGTACAGGGGTGGGGGGTGGGCCGGGGCTCTGTCACAACCAAGGAGGGGTCACGACCTCTCCACTCGTGAGCGGGGTAGGGGCTGGGGCCGGAGGAGGGATGGTGGGTGGGGGTGTCCAGACTCCTGGAGGCCGGATGGGGAATTTCTTCGGCAGCCGAAGAGGCAAGGTTCCTGGTCCCCTGACGATGATGTCTCCCCCTCCTCAGGGTCCTCCGAGTCCCCTGATGATATCATCACCCCCCCACTACCCTGCACCCGCGCCTCCCATCCCCCTCCCATCCTCCCCTTCCCCATGCCCCTCCCCATTGCCCAACCTCGGTCAGTCAGACTTGGGAGGAACTGGAGGGGGAGGAGGTTTGGGAGGGGGTCCGTCCAAGCTCCAGGCTTTACACGCCCAGTACTGCCACGTCAACAATGGAGGAGGCGGAGTCAGTGGTCACCCGCAGCAGCAAACACCACCTCCACCCTACCACCACCATCACCGCTACCACATGCAGAACATCCCCCAGCACCACGCCCTGACGCACCGCTTTTCCGCACCCCAACGGCAAGGTGGTGTTCCCTCTCATGCCCAGCAGCATCAGAGGCTGCCGCAAGGCTCCGCCCAGCACTCACGCTACAACATGGCAGCAGGCTTCACCACGCCTCCGCCGCTGTCCCCGCACTCCCCTGTCACCCCAACTACCCCGCACGGACTCTACCACCCAGGGCGGCCGGGTGGAGGCACCAAACTCCCACTGGCCATCTCGCACTCCCAGCCCCACCCCCATGCACACACACACTCTCACAATCACGCTGTGCACATACGCTCCCCTCTAAGCCCCTCCCCCTCTGCCAATGCCTCCACCCACTTCACCTTCTCCACCCCGCCACCACAAGCTCCCTCGGCTCGCCTCGTCAGCCAGACACCTGCGCAGCCCTACGCAGCCCAGTATCCCCCACTGTCGTCCATCCCGCCTCCCCCTCCGCACTCCCCTTTGCCTCCACCGTCGACCGCCCCGCTCTCCCCGCACCTCCCAGGAGCGGGGCAGGCCGGCGGCCCCAAGGCGAAGCCTGTCAGCCGGATCAGCACGGTCGTGTGAGGCGGCAAACGTCGGGGACAGTGATCCGCAACCCAGCTGAGAGCCACCAGGGGGCGATAGTGAGACTCGGCACTCGAAGAAAGAGGAAGAGAAGAAGAGGAGGACAGGTGCAGGCATATCAAGACAACCGTCTGACGAAGAGGAGGGCAATGAGAATGGGGAAGAGGAAGTTACTCAGCCTGTGTTATTTTCATATCGACTTTCCTCACAGATAGAACGAACGTCCTGAAGGTGTTTGTTGATCAAACGTCCCGCTCTCGCAAAGATGAAGGAAAACTCCCACGTAACTCTGCTTTATTGTTGAAAATGTCCTCATCTTCCCTTCGTAGTGCCCTGTGAGGTGAGCTGGCGGACATGTTTGTAGTTCTTCACTGAAACTCCAAGTGTTCACGTCACGTTGCGAGAACTTGCTAAATGTTTGTGTCGCTGTGTGGACAGTTGGTTCAGGGACCAGTCACGAAGGGAACGGTGCTCGAGGTTAACGCACAAAGGTTAGCCTTAGCTGCTAACGTCGTGGTTAAAGGGACAGTTCAGGTTTTTTGGAAACCTGAGGGCAGAATGAGTCCAGCCACTTAAAAAAAAAAAAAAATCACAAATAGAGCACTTGTTTTGAATCTTGACATGTTTATGTGAGACAAAAGCAGAAGTGGTTAGCATCAGTATTGGTGTAGTTTGTGTGTCTTAGACCAGCATGCGTGTTCTGTGCAACAGCTAACGATTCTCAGTGTTCACGGTTGATGCTCGAACGGAGGGATTCGTTGTGGTTTCAAACCCAGATCCAGCATTTATTTGGACACTTTATGTGGACGATAAACTTTATAAAACCTTTGAAAAAAGCCATGTCAACAAATCTACAGGGGTCTTTTTAACGTTTTGCAACAAGGACCGAAGGCCTTGTGCATTTGTGGATTACAGGGTTTCAGCAGGGGGCACTAAACTGTTGTTTTGAACGGGGGCTTCCCCAGTTTTACAACATTATTTATGCATCTTTTGGGTTATTGCATTAAATCTGTAAATGCTGAAGTATCCCAGTGTATATGAACAAGTAATACCAGCTGTCTTCTGTATTTTGTGCTCCATCATGTGTGAGAGACTGTAACGTTGCCAGAGAAGGAGATTAAGCTGAAAGGTGCCAAACAGAAAATTTGTCTTTTTTTTTTTTCACTGATTTATCGGACACCAATGAAGACAAGGCACTTCAGTCCGTATAGAAGTGGTTTTATTTTTTAATTTTCAGCTAAATGCCATTCTCTGACTGTGTATCTATAAACTGGGTGGGAAATTAACATTAAAGTCATTATCATGGCAACAAAACCAAAAGTTTCACCAAAATCGAACACTAACATTCCTTAAAGAAACATACGTCATGCCAAAATTTTAAACAAAGGTGTCGATGATGACTCTCAGCTACTACCACACCAGGTTTTAGCTCAGTATTTGTAAAACTTATTAAGTTAGTCATTTTTGCAGTTACTAACGTCTTATGGTGCTTTGCCAATTGCCACCATCTCAACTCTCCTCAGCTCCGCCCCACACAGTGCCAGTTAAGGCCCCGCCCACTGCCGGTACCACCCCACTCAGCCCGGTTCATGGACCTTGTTCATGGTTCCAAGCGGACTGCTCCAAGGGGCCGATGTTAACGTAAGCAGACAGCAGCCGTTGACCAGCGGAGCTTCATCACTGGATGACCTCCGAACTACATCTGAACCTCCATTTGCTCTGATCGTGTTGACGGACAGCGCCACAAGAACGGAGCGCATTTACGGAGAGATATCAGAGATGTTGGCTGCATGGCTCCACCCGGACTTGTAAGCAGTGCTGGGATAAGCTAAAAGAACGTCCCATTATAGAGCGGTTAAGGACCAAAACAGGGGGAGTGGCTCAAACACAATGACCAGTTACAATCCCTCCCACTTTGCGTCAGTGACCCCGCCCACAGAGGTAGGAAAACAGGTCACAGTGGTCGCTCTCATCGATGGGGAAGTGGTTCCACTGAATCACTTCAGACGTTGTGGATGCAGATCTGATGGTTCGTTTCTGGGTTTGTTCCCCATCGCGGAGTGAAGAGGGGATGTAACACCCCCCGACTGTCCTCTGTGAGCACGATGACTTGATAAACAAGTGAGGTACTGACGTCCATTTTGGCGTGTGGCTACATCAAGGCCTAAGAAAGGTCCGTTAAAAACGGAGATGCCACGTCAAAATTCAAGCTTGCTACTACATTCACTGTTCAAATCCCTCAGCAGTAGGAGACATTGGAAAGCCACTTGTTGAAATCTGTCTACTGGTTCATGAGATATTTTGCTAACAGACAAGCACATTGAGAAAATAGTTTGAGAAACAAGGAAAATCCCTTTTTGTCAAATGAGTCTAATCCGGAGGCCGTTCCTCCAACTCGCACTTTAATGCGCGCAACCAAAACGTCCTGCGCGTAGACCAGGCCAAGCAAAGACCCTCAGGAGGGAGGGGAGGGAGACTGATAATCACGTAAATTGACCCTAGGTGTGAGTGTGAGAGTGGATGGTTGTTTGGTGTGAGTGAGACAGGTCCCTCTTGTAAATGAGTCCCCGTGACTCAACGAGGCTAGCCTGTATAAATAAAGGTTGAATGAATGAATGAATGAAAGTTCAACATCTCAACAGTTTTTTAACTCTTGGAAAGACGCCCAGCTGCCTTGGACTGAGCGTCAAGGGCCGATGTTTCCGAGAGGAACTCGGGTCTGGGAGGACCATCAGCCGGCTCAGTTAAAGGTCTGCTGCAGGTCCAGAGGTCCTTCAGTTCTTCAGGGACTTGAATCTGATCCAGGAAGTTCAGAGGAACTCTAAATGTTGACGCACAGAGTTCCCCTGAATACAAGGGAAGGTGTTTGGAGACATCAGAAAACAAAACTGACAGAATGCCTAATTTCCCACCCAGTCAACTGCAGTTGTGTTTCTGAACAATAAGACATGTTCTTTTTTTTTTT
>JBBPBX010000393.1:115607-134352 GCA_038048925.1 Garcialebias charrua
TATGAAGCTTGTTATCCTTGGTTACTCATGACCCAGGAGAAATTTGATAGTCAGCCCATTTCCAAGGCTGGCGGGGAGTCGGATACAGATAAGCTTGATTGTTGATTTTCTTCAGGCAGACAGATTATTTTCCTTCAGCCTTGGAGTCCATCTGGACGATCCATTCAAAAAGGCCTAATTGTGAGAATCCATTCCACTGATCTGATCCATGCTATGAGTCTCCTTCAAGGTCGAACCCACCACGCTGACAAGTCCCAGAAGCCGCAGGTGGCCTGCGATTCTCATAAATCGCCTCCACCTTACGGTTTAGCTCGTAAATCAGCTGATTTAGCGAGGTAACGGCACGGATCAAACGTTCACATTGACTCAGAAGCTTTGTCATGGCCGAAACTGCAGCTGAAATCTTCCTCAATTTCCGATAGAGCAGAGCCCTGCCGATGCCAAAAAGCAGAGTCCCTGCTATCATAAATCCAATTATGTAAATATCTTCAATGTCCTCCACAGACAGGACTGAGAGACACATCACCTTCCACTCTCCCCACAAGTCCATGACGTATCCCCCAGGGTGTGTCTGTGTTGGACAAGCTGGTTCCCCCGGACCTTGTCGTTTTGTTGAAAAAATCTTGTCAATAGAGTTGATTGTCCATGATACCAAATCCATAATCTCAATTTACGTTCGGGAGATGAGTACCCGAGGAGCTGCAGACACATACAGAGAGCAGAGCAGGGAAAAGGAAAAAAATGGGGGGGGCGACAAAGCTGCCACCTCTTGCAGAGCGAGGAAGGGAAAAAAATCAGCATAACAATGAAAATGTATCCAATGATGTTAACATTGTGTAATGGAAGAATATTTAAGGTAAAGAGTATTGGTCCAAGCACTGAAACTTGTGAAACTCAAGACGCTGGAGGGCACAGAGTGGTAAAACATCTGCAGCATGGTTTTCTCTGTAGTTGTGTCACACAGTGAGCAGTGTTGAGATGAAAATAAAAAGTTTGGATGATCTATTCGCAATTTCATTTATGCGTCAAAAATGCAGCTTTGTTTATGTTTATTAAATTTGTTCTTTTTTTTTTTACAAAAGAAACAATACAAGACAATCCCATAAATGATCATGTACAAAATATAAAAAAATGAAAGCAGAAAGAAGAATAAATCTTATTATATCTGCCCCTTTTCTCCAACAATCAGATTAAACAATAATAATCTTCCACCAACAGTACAAAATGACTAACTCTTTCTAATTTTCTAACTATAAATAAATAAAATAAATGTCACATTTTTGTCATCTGTGTATGTTCCCATACTTGACAGACGAAATTGGTCTCTGCATTTAACCCAACCACCACCAGGTGGTGCAGTGAGCAGCCGTGGTCAGCGCCCGGGGAGCTGGGGAAAATAGATGTGCACTCATAGACACCCCAAGGTGTGCCGTGGCCGGGGTTTGAACCTGGGTCCTTCGGATCCCAAGTCCGATTTCCCTGCCACTACACCATCTTGGCCCCTTTACTGTGTATATATATAATCTAACTATACTGTGTATTGTTAACTATACAGTACTGTGTATTGTATTTCTAACTATACTGAGTATATATATAATATCTAACTATACTGTGTATTGTAATACAATACACATTACGCTATTTCATATATTTTTTTTAACACATTCGTTTTGATCATTTTCTTAAATGTAAACATTGACTTGGCATTTTTAACTACATTCTCCAAGCCATTCCATAATCTAATTCCCTGGATTGAGGTAGAACGTCCCTTCAAACTAGTTCTGAATTGTGGTTTTACAAACATCTCTGTCCCCTTAAGATTATAACAACTTTGTCTTTTAACAAAATGCATTTGGATATTTAAAGGTAATGCATTATTTTGAGCCCTATACATAACTGATAAAATATTATAGTCTACCAAATCATGGAACTTCAATAACTTCAGTTGATAAAATAATGTACTTGATGGATGACGGTAATGTTTTCTAGTGATAATTCTTACAGCTCTTTTCTGTAATACAAAAATAGGCTTTGTGATTGTTTTACACGCATTCCCCCAAACATCAATACAATAGATTAAGTGTGGAACAATGATTGTGTTATACAACAAATACAGAGCTTTATCATTCAATAGGTCTCTGACTTTGTACAGTACTGCAATCGATTTAGCTATTTTTATTCTTACAGAATTTATGTGTTGTTTCCATGTCAGTTTGTCATCAATGATAACACCCAAAAACTTCACCTCACTCACTCTACAAATCTCAACACCCTCAATTTTGAGTGGAACATCAACAGTTTTCTTTTTATTACTGAATATCATGTAATTAGTTTTTTCTAGATTTAATGATAATTTATTTATTTTAAACCAAGTTTGTATCTTGACAAATTCTGTCTTTATCAATTCCAACATTTGTTCTATATCTTCGCCTGAACAGAAAAATGTGGTATCATCAGCAAAAAGTACACATTTAAGGAGCCCTGACACATTTACCAAGTCATTCACATATAAAATAAATAGCTTTGGTCCAAGTACAGAGCCTTGGGGAACTCCACATGTGATATTACAGAGGTCAGATCTTACATCATTTATTTGTACAAGAGAAGGAGAATGGTGTGATCAATAGTATCAAATGCTTTTTTTAAATCAACAAAAATACTGATACAATATTGTTTTTGATCGACAGCAGTAGTTATTTGTTCCATTAATTCCATGAGAGCCATTGATGTAGAGTTTTTTGCTCTAAACCCATACTGACTGTTGCTTAGAATATTTTGTTTATCTATAAATTGATCTAGTCTGTTTACAAATAGTTTTTCAAGAATTTTTGAAAACTGTGGTAACAAGGATATAGGTCTATAATTGTTGAACACACATTTATCACCATTTTTAAAAAGAGGAACTACCTTAGCTACTTTCATATTATCTGGAAATATTCCTGTTGAAAATGATAAATTACATATGTATGTAAATGGCTCAATAACATGGCTCATTATTTATAGCACTTTGAGATTTTTATTAATTAAAAGTGCATTATGAATTGAATTCATTATTGTTATTATTATTATTATTATTATGTCCTTTACAAACATCATATCCATGTCCACCCAGTCCTTTGATCTCTTGTCTGTAAGATTTTTTACTACATTCATTATTTCCTCTTTGTTGGTTCCATTTAGAAAAATACTATTTGCACAACCTTTAATTGAATGGATCACATTATTATCTGCTTTTGGTATTTTAGCTGCAAGGCTTGATCCAACATTCACAAAATATTGATTAAATCCATTTACAATTTCATTTTCATCATGAATTTCATCGTTGTCTTTTACAAAGTATTTTGAAATACCAGTTTTTGTTTTATGATTCTTCAGGACACTATTCATTACTCGCCATGTTGCTTTCATATCACCATTACTTTTATCTAATAATTTACTATAATATTCTTTCTTATGTTTCCTTATAATCCCTACTAATTTATTTTTATACTTTTTATATTTTTCTTCAGCGCTCTGACTTCGCAATTTCAAGAAACATGAATACAAATAATTCTTTTTTTTACAAGCATTTCTCAACCCTTTTGTCATCCATGGTTGATCAACCTTATTTCTCTTTGTATGATTTGTTTGCACACAATTCTTTTCATACAGAGCCTCCAAGATATTCATAAACTCATCATATGCTCTGTTCGCATCATCAACATACACATCACTCCAGTCTTGTTTATCCAGATCCTCTTTCAATTTTTCCAAAACTCTTTTTGACGTGTTTATGATCTTTTTCTTCGTTGTAACTGCTTTTGTGATGTTTTGATCATTTTTATAGATTGTGAAAACTGGTAAATGATCACTTAAGTCGGTCGTTAAGATACCACCTATCACGTCCCCATTTGTTATATTTGTGAAAATATTATCAATTATTGTGGCACTATGAGTTGTAATTCTTGTTGGCTTTGATATCAATGGATACATATTTAAACTGTACATTGAGTTTATAAATGTGCTTATGTTATTTGAATCTGTTTTATTTCCCATATCAATGTTAAAGTCTCCACACAAAAAAACATTTTTATTAAAACTCTTCTCCATTAGCTCCAAGATTTTATCCGTGAATATTTCTATATTTGCTCCTGGTGATCTATATACACAACTTATTATTATGTTTTTATCGTTTTTGTTTATTATTTCTATTGTTATCATTTCCATAATATTATCAACTATTATTGACATTTCACTATTTAATTTACATTTTATTTCATTATTGACAAATAGAGCGACTCCACCACCTCTTTTATTATTTCTGTTCATATGATATAATTCATACCCCTCGATGTGAATATTACTTGTGTTATCATCATTGAGCCATGTCTCTGACAGCGCTATTATCGTAAAAGTTCTATTTAACTGTTTTAAGTAATCTGTTATTTTGGATATGTTTGCATTTATACTTCTGCTATTAAAGTGAATAATAGAGAGAACTCCATTTGATATATTGATGTCATTAAACTGCTCTTCATTATAATATTCACTATCTTTTATTACAGGAAAAAAATTTGGATCAATCACATTTTCAACATTATATATTTTAGGTTCTGAGTCTTCGTATGTTGTCATGTTCTAATGTATTTGTTCATTTCACTGTATATTTTATCCATTTTGAGTGTGAGTTGTTTCATTGACTTGTAGTTTTTCATTTCCTGACTTTGACTTTGAAATGAAAAAGCATTTCTGCTAATTCATTTTAATTTTCAAATGTGACATTTCAAAATGAATCTTGCTCACTTTTTACAGGGATATATTTTGAAAATTAAATGTTAAACGCTATTTTATTAATCATTTTAATTAATTTACAAACTGAGTATTCTTGGAGAAGAAAATGAAAATGCAGTTTGGATTATTTATTTTTAATTGTATTTGTGAGTCATGCAGCTTTATTTTGAAAATGAAAAGCATTTACGTTCACTTCCATATTACTGCTTTCAACAGCAGCTGATCTGCGTTTGGTCGTTTTATTTATGATTTGCAATGTTTTTAGTACTTCATTGTTGTGTTGCCTGTTGTTTGTACAGCACTTTGGTTTGGCATTGTCGCTGTTTAAAGTGCTTTATAAATAAAATGGTACGGTATGGTGCTGTGAAGGTCAATCTGCATGTGTATTTACAGCCTGAAGCCCACACTCTCGGATGAGAAGCGAAACATCTTCTGTTACATGAAACATTTCAGATATTTGATTACTTGTACAAATACTTGTAATAAACTTTCAGATAATTCTATTTATTTATTTTGCCATGAGAAGGAACTATTTCCAAATAAAATATTTGACTAGGATCCAGGTCGGTAAGTATTTCCGATTAACCCGGAAGTACTTCTTTTTCTGGAGGACGGACGTCGTCGAGCGTGTTTGTCATTAAAAAAAAAAAAGTTTATAAATACGGTGAGTTATCGGAGGTTTCTAACTGTAATACGTTTTGGTAATACAAAGTTAATAAATACATTTTTATGATCTGGTGTTCCTCTTTAAACAGACCGGACAGAAACAAACGGCCGGTTTAAAAAAAAACCTGTCAAACTCACGTTTTATTTTCTGTAAATGAACGAGATTAACTTTAGGTTTAAGTTTTGTTTTTGGATCTGAAAAATCATTGTATGAACAGTTAGTGATGTTTAAAAGTTCGGGTTCACCTACTTTTTACGTTTCTTCTCTAAAACATGAGAAGAAGTAGCAACAGTTTGTAAACGGGCACAAAGATGAACTGTTGAAGTGAAATATGTTGGAGGTTCTGGTCCAAAGATCCGACAGGTTCTGGTTTACTGTGAAGTTTTAACTTTTAAATGTTTCTAAAGGTGATCAAAACTTTTCATTAAGAGCTGGTTCTCCTGGGCAGCGTCTGAGATCCAAATGATGGTCGGTCCAGAACTCCTGCTGGACTCCAGCATCCGGCTGTGGGTGGTCCTGCCCATCGTCTTCATCACCTTCCTCGTTGGTGTCCTCCGTCACTACATCACCCAGCTGCTGCACAGCGACAAGAAGGTGGAGCTGGAGCAGGTCTCAGACAGGTGAGTCCACCTGGAGCAGGTCTCAGACAGGTGAGTCCACCTGGAGCCCGTCTCACATGAGTCCATCTGGAGCTGGTCTCAGGTGAGTCCACCTGGAGCAGGTCTCAGGTGAGTCCACCTGGAGCAGGTTTCAGGTGAGTCCACCTGGAGCAGGTCTCAGGTGAGTCCACCTGGAGCAGGTCTCAGGTGAGTCCACCTGGAGCAGGTCTCAGACAGGTGAGTCCACCTGGAGCCGGTCTCAGGTGAGTCCACCTGGAGCAGGTCTCAGGTGAGTCCACCTGGAGCAGGTCTCAGACAGGTGAGTCCACCTGGAGCTGGTCTCAGGTGAGTCCACCTGGAGCAGGTCTCAGGTGAGTCCACCTGGAGCAGGTTTCAGGTGAGTCCGATGTCAGATGAGCTGGTCTCCTGACCCCAGCAGGTTGTTTGTGTTATTTTTGTATTTTTCATGTCGTTTGATGATAAAAAGGTGAATCTGGTTCTGGTTTGTCTCCAGTCAGGTTCTGCTGCGGAGCCGCATCCTCAGGGAGAACGGGAAGTACATCCCCCGACAGGTAAACGGGCTCTTTTATTTTGGAAACGGTTTGATCACTTCCTGCCTGTGCTCTGATCTGAACTCTGCTGCGATGAGACAAGGTCAAGTCAACTTTTTAAAACAGCAGCTGTTACCAAAGTGCTGAACAATAAGATCAAAGAGAGTAAAGTTATGAAAAAAATAAAAATAATGATAGTACTGAAACATTTATTAAAAGCATTAAAGGAAAAAACATAAAAACACAGAACAAAAAATACTAAATCAACTCACACTGTGTGAAATGAGAAAAAACTAGTTTTTAGCAGAGATTTAAAAACAGGAAGTGAAGGGGCCTGTCTGATGCGGGGGGGCAGATCGTTCCAGGATTTGGGGCCCACGACTGAAAAAGTCTGATCTTTGAGCTGAAGATGTGAAGTGGAGACCTGTCTGACCCCTGTCTGACCCCTGTCTGACCCCTGCCTGACCCCAGCATGAGGCGTGTTACAGTAGTCCAGCCGGGTTGTAAATGGTAAATGAAGCTTACTTATATAGCGCTTTCCAGTCCCCTATGAGGGGCCCCAAAGCGCTTCACAGTACCACCCATCCACCCATTCATACACCGGTAGCGGCAGACTGCCATGCAAGGCGCCATCCAGTCCTACCGGGAGCAACTCGGGGTTAAGTGTCTTGCCCAGGGACACAACGAGGTATGCAGTGACCGGGGATCGAACCCGGGACCTTCCGGTCCTGGGCCGGCTGCCCTGTCTCTACCATCTCGGCCCCACAATGTAATGAAGGCATGGACTATTTCAAGGTCAGATGTGATCAACACTGACTTAATGTTAGTTCATCTTAGCTGTCTGCTTAACTGGAAGAAGTTTTCTGAAGAACAGAGTTGATCTGTTTATTAAAACTCAAGGTAGTCCAGGTTTACAGGACCAGAGGCAGCAGTAGAGCCGGAGCTAAACACAATGACCTCAGTTTTCTCATCATTTAAAATTTTAAACCATCTATGCCTTAATGTCGTCCAGACATTTTAACAGACGGTGAATGGAGCAGGAACTGTTGGGTTTTAAAGGCAGATAAATCTCACAATCATCAGCATAACAATTAAATGAAAGACTGTGTTTCCTCAGGATAGACCCCAAAGGGAGCAGATACAATGAAAACAGAAGGGGTCCAAGAATCGAGCCCTGTGGGACCCCGCAGGAAAGAGTCACTGAAGCAGATGCACTATTTCCAACCTTGACACAGAAACTCCTGTCACTTGGGCACGAGTGGAACCATTCTACCTCTGCACCTGTAACCCCAACCCAGTGTTCCAACCATGATGCTGTCGTAGACGCCTCACTGAGTGGTCTGGCCCGTTGCAGCGGTACATCAGAACGTCTGCCAGATTCACCAGTCAACTAATATAAAGAAATGGACTGAACTTCATAAGTCAAAGTCAACTTTATTGTCAGAACTGCAATATGTACAGGACATACACAGGATTGAAATTGCATTTCTCTCTGTCCCTCGGTGCAACAGTAACCATTTAAACACTAAAACATTTAATAAACATAAGCATAAAATAGCAAAAGTGTAACACTGTCCTGAGTTTTTGCATAGTAGTATAAAAGTATGAAAATTTACACCAACACTAAAACACTAAACATTTAATGAACATAAGCATAAAATGAAATAATAAAAGTGTAATACTGTCCTGAGTTTTTGCATAGTAGTATAAAAAGTATAAAAAGTATATCTATAAAATAAACTGAAGGTTCTAGCATTGACATTTGCAAAGAGTGGCAAAGCAGCATATAAGTTAATGTACACAGTATATGTATGAGGTAGTTGATGTTGGTATAGAGGCAAAGTGGCATATGCAGTAAGGCACATAAGGCACATTGGGCATCCTTAAATAAGGCTAGTCAGAGAATACTGTATATGTATCAGCAGTAGTGTAGATAAAAGTAGTGTAAATGTAAACAGTAGTAATAAATGTAAACAGTAGTAATAAATGTAAACAGTATTAATAAATGTAAACAGTGAATGTAAACAGTAGTATGACTATAGGCAGTAATGTAATACAAACATTAGTGCAAATATGAGAAGTAGTGCAAACTGAATGAGCACATGACCGAGAGTTTAGTGAATAACCCGTTTGATGACACAGAGTCCAGTGTTAAAAACTTTGTGTTGAGTGGTAATGTGTGAGAAAGTTTTTTGTGTTAAGGCAGTTCAAATGGGAGGGGAGGCAGAGCAGGCAGAGTGTTTAGCATTCTGACTGCCTGATGAACAGAGCTGTCTCTCAGTCTGCTGGTACGAGCCTGGAGACTCCTCAGTCTCCTCCCTGATGGCAGCAGTCTAAAGCAGCTGTGTAGTGGGTGTGTGGGATCACCTGCCATGCAGAGGGCTTTCCGAGTGAGGCGTTTGCTGTGTAAGTCCTGCAGTGAGGGCAAGGAGGTGCCGACGATCTTCTCAGCTGCTCTCACGATGCGCTGGAGGCTCTTGCGGCAGGATGCAGTACATGCACCAAACCACACCGTGATGCAGCTGGTCAGGACACTTTCTATGGCACCCCTGTAGAAGGTGCACATGATGGGGGTTGAAGCTCCAGCCCTTTTCAGCTTGCGGAGAAAGTAGAGACGCTGGTGAGCCTTCTTGGCCAGTGCTGCAGTGTTCCTGCTCCAGGACAGGTCCTTCGAGACGTGCACTCCCAGGAACTTGGTGCTGTCCACTCTCTCCACTGCGGTGCTGTTGATGGTCAGAGGGGCATGTTGGCATCCCTCTTCCTGAAGTCCACAACAATCTCCTTTGTCTTCTCCACGTTGAGAGTGAGATTGTTGTGTCCGCACCACAAGGCCAAGCGGCTCACCTCGTTCCTGTAGTCCGTCTCATCGTTGTTGCTGATGAGACCTACCACTGTTGTGTCGTCCGCAAACTTGATGAAGTGGTTGGAGCTGTACGATGGTGTGCAGTCGTGTGTTAGCAGGGTGAATAGAAGGGGGCTCAGCACACATCCTTGTGGGGCCCCTGTGTTCAATGTGATGGTGCTAGATGTGTTACTCCCGATCCGTACTGTCTGTGGTCTCCCGGTCAGGAAGTCTAGCAGCCAGTTACACATTGAGGTGTTCAGCCCCAGACTGTCCAGTTTATGGATGAGCTGTTGGGGGATGATGGTGTTGAATGCCGAGCTGAAGTCGATGAACAACATTCTAACATAAGAGTCCTTCGTGTCCAGATGTGTGAGAGCTGTGTGGAGGGCAGAGGAGATGGCATCGTCGGTTGAGCGATTAGGTCGGTATGCAAATTGGAAGGGATCCAGGGAGGCAGGGAGGACAGATGTGATGCTTTTCATGACTAGCCGTTCAAAGCACTTCATCAGGATGGGGGTGAGTGCTACTGGGCGATAGTCATTGAGGCATGCGGGCGTTGCCTTCTTTGGGACAGGGATGATGGTGGTGGCTTTGAAACAGGTGGGGACGATGGCCTGGCTCAGTGAGATGTTAAAGATGTCCGTGAAGACCGCTGCGAGTTCCCCTGCACAGTCCTTCAGCACACGACCAGGTATGTTGTCAGGACCAGAGGCCTTCCGGGCATTAATCTTGATAAATGATCGCCTTACGCTGTCTGAGGACAGCGCCAGCACCTGGCCATCAGGAGAGGGGGGGAGTTTATGTGCAGGTGTGCTGTTACTTGCCTCAAACCGAGCAAAGAACTCATTCAGTTCATTCAGCGTAGAGGTTGAGCTGTCACAGGTCTGGGGGGAGGGTTGTAGTTTGTGATGGTCTGTATTCCCTGCCACAGACTGCGTGTATCCTTGCTGTCCTTGAAACGGTGAGCTATTTTCCTGGAATACTGCTCCTTGGCCTCTCTGATGCCAGGTTGTTTCTGGCTGTCCTCAGGCCCACCTGATCTCCCACTGTGAAGGCAGCATTCCTGGCTTTCAGGAGTCTGTGAACCTCAGCTGTCAGCCATGGCTTCTGATTAGCCCGAACAGTGATGGTTTTGAGGTTGGTAACATCATCAATGCACTTGGTGATGTATGAACATACAGTGTCTGAGTACTCCTGGAGACATGTGTTGTTGTTTGTGGTAGCAGCTTCTTTGAACATACCCCAATCTGTGGTGTCAAAACAGTCCTGGAGTGCCTCTGAAGACCCCTCTGGCCACACTCGTATCTGCTTGCGGACTGGTTTTGTGACTTTCACCAGCGGCCTGTATGCTGGCTTTAGCATAACACAGATATGGTCAGAAGCACCAATGTGGGGGAGGGGGAGGGCTCTGTAGGCATTTTTCATGGTGGTGTAAACTTGGTCCAGTGTGTTGTTTCCTCTTGTTGCAAAGTTTATGTTTCTGTATGTTTTTGGAAATACACTCTTTAAATCTGCATGGTTGAAATCACCAGCCGTGATGAGAAAAGCATCAGGATGGGCTGTTTGTTGCTCACTGATGTGCAGATATAGTTCATTCAAAGCCTCACTTCTAACTTTGCTGTTGGAGCTTGGAGGAATATATACAGCAACAATCAAAACAGCTGTAAACTCCCTCGGTAAATAGAACGGTCTGCATTTAATAGTCATGAACTCCACTAAATGTGAGCAGTGTTTGTAGACCACAGCAGCATCCAGGCACCATGCTTTGTTGATGTAAACACAGAGCCCCCCTCCCCATCTCTTACCTCCCTCGAGGGTTCGGTCCGCTCTGTAGCATGTTAGCTGCTCCAGCTGGACAGCATGGTCCGGAACGTTGTTGTTGAGCCACGTTTCCGTGAATACAAACACACTCTGTGATTTTCTCGTCTCGTCTCGTCTCGTGAGTTTTGTGTATCGTTACACCCCTACTTTTTAATAACATTGTTATGCTGTTGTTAACAATGATAAATAAAGTATTTCTTACCATTAATGTGACTTCTGGTGCTGCATGGTTTTGCTGATGGCCTTGTACTGTAGTCTGGTTGATATGTAGTGAGGTTAAGCTTCATGCAGGCGTTGAGACTTCCATCCGTTAAACGTGCTGTTGAGCAGGGTACTTGCTGTGCATGCATCTTTAAACTCTCCCAGTTTTTCAAAGTGGAGTAAACGACCTGTTTCAATGTCGGCGATGAAGAGTTGTAGCTTGTTTTCAAATGAAAACACTGCTTGTTGAAGAGATAAGACTGTATTTCCAACACCTTGCATTTTCACATTACATCTGTTGACTCATCCAAAGCGAGAGAAAAGAAAGTAGCCGCGTTTATGTCCGTCACTTGTGTTGCCTCAATTTGATTTGCCATCATGATGGTACGATCGTGAACAGTTCTTGCCGAGAGAGGCATGTCTTTTATTCGTTTAATTATCTTGTTTTTATCCAAAAAGTCGTCAAAAAGTTCATTGGCAACATCAAGCATGAATGTTTTGGCGTACTCACCATCTGTGAATGGCTTCCCGTTTCTCACAATGGCTAAAGCACCAGCAAAACTAGCTGAATTCCAGTCACCTTGTTGAGTCCAAACACGGAGGTGCTGCTGACCAGCTTGCACTCTGCCCTGTAGCTCTTCACATGCTTTTTTCCTGCTGTCACCTGCAGGATATTTTGATATAATAATAATAATAATGAATTCAATTTATACCGCACTTTTCATTAATAAAAATCTCAAAGTGCTACAACAAATAAAACAAGTTATAAAATCAAGTAAAATCAATAATAATATCAACTAAGATTAAAGACAGAATCATGTGGAGGCAGAATAGGCCTGCTTAAAAAATAAATAAATAAATAAATAAATAAAACAAGTGATAAAATCAAGTAAAATCAATAATAATATCAACCAAGATCAAGATAAAATCATGTGGAGGCAGAATAGGCTTGCTTAAAAAGAAAAGTCTTTAAGCCGTTTTTGAAGTCAACCAGTGACTGTGGAGCTCTCAGGTAGTCAGGGAGGGAGTTCCATAGGCGGGGGGCAGCCACACAGAATGCCCGGTCTCCCATGGTCCTTAATTTGGTTCGTGGAATGTGAAGTAGATTACTGTTCTGTGATGCAAAGGCAGCATGGCGTGTGTCGAAGTGCCGCTTTATATTTGAGCGTTTCATTTAGCCGCCATCTTCGTCACACGGGTTTCCACAACTAGCTAAGCTAGCTGCTAGGAGGGATGTTTACTTCCTGATCACGTCTCCTCCCGTGTCCGTGACGCATCATCCGATTGGCTCCAGTCTGCGCCAGTCACCCGCGGACAGCTGTGATTGGCTCCAGTCGGCGCCAGTCACCCGCGGACAGCTGTGATTGGCTCCAGCCATTTGCGGCCATGTTTTATATTTTTATCGGCCTTTTTTATTTATTATTATTAAAGATTTGTCTGCGAGCCATATGCAGCCATCAAAAGAGCCATATATGGCTCGCGAGCCATAGGTTCCCGACCCCTGCCCTAGTACTTGCAGTTTTGTCGGACAAGTAGCTCGGCAGGCTGCTGGGAGGAATATCCATCACTTGGGGAGGAGTTCTGCCCAGCATTCAGGTGGTTCTGCTGCCCAAGAGTACCAATAGGTCTGCTGGGTCTGCATGGACGGATTGGCATCTGCAGCCAGTTTCTTTGGATTCGCCGTGGGACGGGCTGCTACAAGAGATCCTTCCTGCCCACAGACATCAGCATCTAGAACAACTAATGAAACTAGGATGAGCTACCACAGCAATGAATTTCCCTTTGGGATTACTAAAGTATGTTTGAATCGAATTGAATTTGAATTGGTGGGAAAATAAGGCCAATAGAGAAACATTCATAGCACCAGCATTGATATACAATTTTATAAACAAATAATTTCCACCATCTTATACAACCTTCCCATTGTAAGCTTTTGCTGCATTTATCATTTTATTTGTGTTTAATTATTTTTGTTATATTTTTATATACAGTAGGTGCCATACACAATAATTCAACAATATCAGTAATACAATAAAATCCTGCTCAGTCATACTGAAGTACAAATCTTGCATTAAAGTCTAGAGTAGCTGAGGGACTCCAAACTCAAATTCTAAAATAAGAGAAGAAATTAACCTTGTGAAAGCCAGTACAAATAGACCCATCCATCCATCCATTTTCTTCCGCTTATCCGAGGTCGGGTCGCGGGGGTAGCAGCCTAAGTAGGGAGGCCCAGACTTCCCTCTCCCCAGCCACTTGGAGCAGCTCCTCTGGGGGAATCCCAAGGCGTTCCCAGGCCAGCCGAGAAACATAGTCCCTCCAGCGTGTCCTGGGTCTTCCTCTGGGTCTCCTCCCGGTGGGACATGCCCGGAACACCTCACCAGGGAGGCGTCCAGGAGGCATCCTAACCAGATGCCCGAGCCACCTCAACTGGCTCCTCTCGATGTGGAGAAGCAGCGGCTCTACTCCGAGTCCCTCCCGGATGACTGAGCTTCTCACCCTATCTCTAAGGGAGAGTCCAGCCACCCTGCGGAGAAAACTCATTTCAGCCGCTTGTATCCGAGATCTTGTTCTTTCGGTCATAACCCAAAGCTCATGACCATAGATGAGGGTGGGAACGTAGATCGATCGGTAAATTGAGAGCTTTGCCTTTTGACTCAGCTCTCTCTTCACCACGACAGACCGGTACAGCGCCCGCTTCACTGCGGACGCTGCACCTATCCGCCTATCGATCTCACGCTCCAGTTTTCCCTCATTCGTGAACAAGATCCCGAGATACAAATAGACCAGTAAACCAAATTTTATATGTATATTAGAGATGCTCTGATCAGGCTTTTTGCTACCGATCACTGAAACAGATCGCTTGGATTGGCTGTAATTAAAAAAAAAAGATGATTAAATGGTAAATGTACTGTACTTATAAGCGTACTTGTTGAGTGCTACTTGCTATGTAGTCTGGAAAATAGGGACCTTCAAATCACCTTAATTTGGACAAAAACATGTTTTTATTTACTTTTTCACCCCGGAATTGGTGAAAAAGTAAATAAAAACATGTTTTTGTCCAAGTCGGATAGTTTTTTTTCACCCCGGAATTGGCCCCTCCCTGGGCTGCCACCTTACCGTGGTGGAGGGGTTTGAGTGTCCCAATGATCCTAGGAGCTATGCTGTCAGGGGCTTTATGCCCCTAGTAGGGTCACCCAAGGCAGACAGGTCCTAGGTGAGGGACGAGACAAAGCGCAGCCCACAAGACCCCTTATGATGAATAATATAAATGGAAACAATGTTCCCTCGCCCGGACGCGGGTCACCGGGGCCCCACTCTGGAGCCAGGCCCGGAGGAGGGGCACGTTGGCGAGCGCCTGGTGGCCGGGCTTTCACCCATGGAGCTCGGCCGGGCACAGCCCGAAGAGGAGACGTGGGTCCCCCTTCCCATAGGCTCACCACCTGTGGGAGGGGCCAAAGGGGTCGGGTGCATTGTGGAATGGGTGGTGGCCGAGGGCGGGGACCCTGGCGGTCTGATCCTCGGCTACAGAAGCTGGCCATTGGGACATGGAATGTCACCTCTCTGGTGGGGAAGGAGCCTGAGCTAGTGTGTGAGGTTGAGAGGTTCCGGCTAGAAATAGTCGGACTCACCTCAACGCATGGCTCTGGCTCTGGAACCAGTTTCCTTGAGAGGGGTTGGACACTCTTCCACTCTGGAGTTGCCCCTGGTGAGAGGCGCCGAGCAGGAGTGGGCATACTTGTTGCCCCCCATCTTGGTGCCTGTACGTTGGGGTTCACCCCGGTGAACGAGAGGGTAGCCTCCCTTCGCCTACGTGTGGGGGGACGGGCTCTGACTGTTGTTTGTGCCTATGCGCCGAACGGCAGCGCAGATTACCCACCCTTTTTGGAGTCCTTGGAGGGGGTATTGGAGGGTGCGCCTCCTGGGGACTCCCTTGTTCTGCTGGGGGACTTCAACGCTCACGTGGGCAATGACAGTGAGACCTGGAGGGGTGTGGTTGGGAGGAACGGCCCCCCTGATCTGAACCCGAGTGGTGTTCTGTTGTTGGACTTCTGTGCTCGTCATGGATTGTCCATAACGAACACCATGTTCAGGCATAAGGGTGTCCATATGTGCTCTTGGCACCAGGACACCCTAGGTCGTAGTTCAATGATCGACTTTGTTGTCGTCTCATCTGATCTGCGGCCGCATGTCCTGGACACTCGGGTGAAGAGAGGGGCGGAGCTGTCAACTGACCACTACCTGGTGGTGAGTTGGCTCCGATGGTGGGGGAGGATGCCGGTCAGACCTGGCAGACCCAAACGTATTGTGAGGGTCTGCTGGGAACGTCTGGCAGAGTCTCCCGTAAGACGGAGCTTTAACTCCCACCTCCGGGAGAGCTTTGAACACGTTCCGAGGGAGGCGGGGGACATTGAGCCCGAGTGGGCCATGTTTCGCGCCTCTATTGTCGAGGCAGCTTATCGGAGTTGTGGCCGCAAGGTTGTTGGTGCCTGTCGTGGTGGCAACCCTCGAACCCGGTGGTGGACACCGGCGGTGAGGGATGCTGTCAAGCTGAAGAAGGAGTCCTATTGGGCCTTTTTGGCCTGTGGGACCCCGGAAGCAGCAGATAGGTACCGGCAGTCCAAGCGGCATGCGGCTCGGGTGGTTGCTGAGGCAAAAACTCGGGCGTGGGAGGAGTTCGGAGAGGCCATGGAGAATGACTTCCGTACGGCTTCGAGGCGATTCTGGTCCACCATCCGGCGTCTCAGGGGGGGAAAGCGGTACGCGACCAACACCATTTATGGTGGGGATGGCGTGCTGTTGACCTCAACTCGGGATGTTGTGAGTCGGTGGGCGGAATACTTCGAAGACCTCCTCAATCCTACTGGCACGTCTTCCACTGAGGAAGCGGAGCCTGGGGACTTTGGGTCGGGCTCTCCAATCTCTGGTGCTGAGGTCGCCGAGGTGGTTAAAAAGCTCCGCGGTGGCAAGGCTCCGGGGGTGGATGAGATTCGTCCTGAGTTCCTTAGGGCTCTGGATGTTGTGGGGTTGTGTTGGCTTACGCGACTCTGCAATATCGCGTGGACATCGGGGGCAGTTCCCTTGGATTGGCAGACTGGGGTGGTGGTTCCCCTATTCAAAAAGGGGGACCGTAGGGTGTGTTCCAACTATAGAGGGATCACACTCTTAAGCCTCCCTGGTAAGGTCTATTCAGGGGTTCTGGAGAGGAGGGTCCGTCGGATAGTCGAACCTCGGATTCAGGAGGAGCAGTGTGGTTTTCGTCCTGGTCGTGGAACACTAGACCAGCTCTACACCCTCAACAGGGTCCTGGAGGGTGCGTGGGAGTTTGCCCAACCAGTTTACATGTGCTTTGTAGACTTGGAAAAGGCATTCGACCGCGTCCCTCGGGGGGTTCTGTGGCGGGTACTCCGGGAGTATGGGGTACCAGGCCCATTGATATGGGCTGTTAGGTCCCTGTACGACCGGTGTCAGAGCTTGGTCCGCATTGCCGGCAGTAAGTCAGGCTCGTTTCCGGTGAGAGTTGGACTCCGCCAAGGTTGCCCTTTGTCACCGATTCTGTTTATAACTTTTATGGACAGAATTTCTAGGCGCAGCCAAGGTGTTGAGAGGATCCGTTTTGGTGGCCTTAGAATCGCTTCTCTGTTTTTTGCAGATGATGTGGTCCTATTGGCTTCATCAGCTCGTGATCTACAGCTTTCGCTGGAGCGGTTTGCAGCTGAATGTGATGCGGCCGGGATGAGGATCAGTTCCTCCAAATCCGAGGCCATGGTCTTGAGCCGGAAAAGGGTAGCGTGCCCTCTCCGGGTCGGGGAGGAGGTCCTTACCCAAGTGGAGGAGTTTAAGTATCTCGGGATCTTGTTCACGAATGAGGGAAAACTGGAGCGTGAGATCGATAGGCGGATAGGTGCAGCGTCCGCAGTGAAGCGGGCGCTGTACCGGTCTGTCGTGGTGAAGAGAGAGCTGAGTCAAAAGGCAAAGCTCTCAATTTACCGATCGATCTACGTTCCCACCCTCATCTATGGTCATGAGCTTTGGGTTATGACCGAAAGAACAAGATCTCGGATACAAGCGGCTGAAATGAGTTTTCTCCGCAGGGTGGCTGGACTCTCCCTTAGAGATAGGGTGAGAAGCTCAGTCATCCGGGAGGGACTCGGAGTAGAGCCGCTGCTTCTCCACATCGAGAGGAGCCAGTTGAGGTGGCTCGGGCATCTGGTTAGGATGCCTCCTGGACGCCTCCCTGGTGAGGTGTTCCGGGCATGTCCCACCGGGAGGAGACCCAGAGGAAGACCCAGGATACGCTGGAGGGACTATGTTTCTCGGCTGGCCTGGGAACGCCTTGGGATTCCCCCAGAGGAGCTGCTCCAAGTGGCTGGGGAGAGGGAAGTCTGGGCCTCCCTACTTAGGCTGCTACCCCCGCGACCCGACCCCGGATAAGCGGAAGAAAATGGATTGATGGATGGATGGACCCCGGAATTGGGAAAACGGATGTTAAACGAAGATGGATAGATAGATAGATTTTCAGGACAAAAGAAATATAAAATCTTGCAGATATAATACAGCAATTATTCAGTCGAATGGACAACTGAAAAAACATTCAAATTTACCTGCTATCAGTGAAATAATATTTAACAGATTGAAAACATTAAGGCTCTCATCAGGCTAAATAGTTTAGAAAGTCAAATCTAATAAATAAATCTCAAAACATTAACTTAAATATATAGAAACCAGGTGATTGTGTTTTTTGACATCAGTCAAGAGACACATTGTTGAGTAAAGGAAAAATAATTTGTATGTGTCTTTAGGTGAATATAAATTTGTGTATGACGTGTGAGAATATTTCCCTCTGTGATATCTCTGCATCAGTATTTCTGTCCAGCTTTCACTTTGTGCCAGCTTTTCATTTTTCTTCTTTGCTCTATTGTCCACTGAGACTGGATATGTGTGTGTGTGCGCGCGTGATTTCTATCTTCTGTGGATTGAAAAATTCTGTTATGATGTCTTCCAAAAAAAAAAAACAGAAACATTTTCAAAGTAACAAGTAATATATAATAATAATAATAATAATAATGTCTTTTCCTGTCATCTGCGTATGTTTCCCATACACAGACGAAATTCGTCTCTGCATTTAACCCAACCACCTACCAGGTGGTGCAGTGAGCAGCCCGAAAGCGCCCGGGGAGCTGGAGAAATAGGTGTGCACTCATAGACACCCCAAGGTGGGTAGTGGCCGGGGCGCGAACCCGCGTCCTTCGGGTCCCAAGTCAAAAGCCCTGCCACTAGACCATCTTGGCTC
>JBBPBX010000394.1:8544-33108 GCA_038048925.1 Garcialebias charrua
TGATGTAATATTAGAAAATGGGGATTTAGTTGAAAGCTCTCCTATCTGCAATCAGCCTGCAATTATCGCTCTTTTTATCTAAATGAGGAAATCCAGCTGCATGTAGGATTTGATGATACGGACGGAGGCGTGAATGGTTATTTCTAAGAGGAGAGGTAAATAATACCGACAGAATTGCCATGTGGGTTTCTAATCATCTGTACAAATCAAGCAAGGACTGTGCTAAATGCTCACCTCATGCCTTCACTCAAACTCCATTTATCACAAGTGGAGCGGCGTGTTCTTCTGTTTAGTGTCTGGATCTTGGTACAGCATTCTCTTTTATGACGCAGAAATTAAAGCAAATAACGTGAATACATGTACTTTCAAAAGCTTTCCATTGTGAGGACTGTATAATTATTTTGAGTTTTATTATCCCAGTTCACGTGATTTCTTTTATGATTGTCTACTGTAAAATCAGGTCTCTCTTGTAAATAAGTCCTCGAGGCTCAATGAGACTAACCTGTATAAATAAAGGTTGAATGAAAATTTTTCTTTTTTGCACAATCAATTCTCTTTAAATCCTTTCAGAACGCCAAGAAATTTGAAAGTGCAAACACACAAGTTTAAAAAGAAAACATGAAACAGGTTTGTCAAAGTTTTCAGATAGGAACAGTTTTTCTTGGTGAGTCAGAGGACTGTGGTGATTATTCTGCTCATCCTGTCACCATTAAACTATTATCCCTCCTTTCTTTGTCTGCACCCATTGTTCTCTCGATTTTTTAAATATTTTATTATTTTCCTTGTCGGTGCAGCCAGTGTTGAGCAGCCCGCAGCATTTGGATGCAAGATGAACTTTGATAAGAGTTAATGAGAATACGAGCATTGTGCGAGCAAAGAAAGGCTCGGGCTGTGCTCAAGAACCTCTTCACCGGGAAATGGACTGCAAAGAGTCACAGCCACCCACTCCAGGTTTGGACCAGGACAAGAATCATAAGGAGGTAAAAGAAGAGAGATGAATTGAGTGAGGAAGGCTCGAGGACAAAGAATGGAAGCAAATAAAGACGTGATTGAGGCTTAGAAATGCAGAATAGGAGAGCAGGTCACAAACATAATCACTGATAATTATAGAGTTTACACAACCCAGCCTCGACACAGAATAATGAAGCCGTAATAACGCACCTCTCCGTTTGTCTCCATGTAACAAACTGAATCGAAAAATGCAAGCATTTATTCATGCTGCATTTGCAAACTGTAAACGTTCATCATTGCCCTCAAGATTCTTTAAATAAAGCATTTTGATGCACATGCTTGCAAGACTGTACAGCTCTCTCTCTCTCTCTTTTTTTTTCAGAAGAAAACTCAGGACTGGATTTGGGGCACCTGCTCTCTTCTAAATCCACCTTTCATTCACCATCACCTTAAATTATAATGTTATTTATACTGTGCATGCTTGATTGTGCAGTGATCATCAAACACAGCCAGCATTGGGGTCTAATAGGCAGGGCTGCCGACTTGGGACCCGAAGGACACAGGTTCAAACCCCGGCCCCGGCCACTACACACCTTGGGGTGTCTATGAGTGCACACCTATTTCCCCAGCTTCCCGGGCGCTTTCTATGGCTGCTCACTGCACCACCTGGTGGTGGTTGGGTTAAATGCAGAGACGAATTTCGTCTTGTATGGGAAACATACACAGATGACAGAAATGTGACATTTATTTAATAGTGTACAGAAAATAATAAAACAGGTGGGGGAGAGGAGGATGCTCTCAGTCCCACCCAACATGATTTGGGGGCGCTGCAGTCATTGGTTGATCCACAGTAGACGATCTACTTCAATCCAAGGAATTAAGGCTCCAGTATAGCTCTGCGTTTTGCCAAACGCTGCTCGACGCGCGCGTTCTGTGCGCAGGCAGTTCACAGTATAGCTCAGCGTTTGTTCTCACGTTAATGCTCGCGTTTTCACTCCAAATACTTGACGTCATTTGAGCAGATGCAGGGCTCTGTTCTGTGTTTATATGTTAATAAAACGTTCTAAAAGATAAAATAAAAACAGGGAGCTCTGGTCCAGCCCACCAGAACACCAGGAAATCTGCAGAACCTCGCACAGCCAGGCTGGACCCGAGTTTAATTCGCTCGTGACAAATTCATTCATTTCTCGTCATTTCAGTCATGGAGTCAGCGGAGGAGGAAACGATCACTTGACTTTTGGCAAAAAAACAAAAGAAAGGGCCAGATCAGGGATGAAGAAGGGGAATTTAATACATTTGTGTCACATACAAAACAGTCCGGCGCCGGGCAGTTTATTGTGAGACAATGCGCTTGCGTACGCGGTCGTAGAATTCGAGCTTGGCGCGTTCGCGCCCGCGTTCGCACCCGCGTTCGCGCCCGCGTTCGCGCCCGCGTTCAAAGGCTTGTGCCTCTGCGTTTGAACTGCGTCGAGCGGCATTCGGCCGAACGCAGAGCTATACTGGGGCCTTTAGACAGCGGATTCGGATGTTGTCAGTCTATATAATGGGCGCTATCAACAGTTATCATCCCCATATGTAGCGGAGAAACTGTCACAATCTACCTCCTAGCATGTTTAAAAGAACGTTATCAGCTTTATAATCGTTGAGTAGGCAGCGTATTTCCATAAACACCGAAGTGTTGTGTTTTTGTTTTTTTCAGCTTATGTAACCGTTTTCCTCAACCTAACCTTAAACCTGACCCAGAGGACCAACCCTAAACCTAACTCAAGACCCTTTACTCTAAACCTAACCACGTAGCTAAAGACTGAGCCTGCTGTCATCGCTTGTAACGGTGACAACGTATCTTTAAACCTCCTAGGAGGTACAGGAGGGGAAATCTGAGCACTACAAATGGGGATGATAATAAATGATAAGGGCCATTTAATGGTTGATGACGTCCGAAGCGGGTGCATTAGATTATGGAATATAATCTGGAGAGTAATGTTAAAATGCCAGAACAATGTGCATGTTTAAGAGAATGATCAAAGTTGAATTGTTAAAATAATATGAAATAGATTAATGTGTCTTTGTATGAATTGTTGCTCGAGAAGGTGTTATTTATTTTGTTTTTGTTATTTGAAGATTATTATTGTTTGAATTTCAAAAATTGGGGGGGGGGGCAGATGTGAGATTTTTTTCTTCTTTCTGCTGCCTTTCATTTTATTTGTGATTGTATTTCTTATATATAGAATTGTTTTGTTTTGTTTAAAAAATGAATAAACATAATAATGATGATGATAATAACAGTGCTTCCTGACAACTGCCAGACCATTAACTGAGTGTAACCCAGTCCAAAATAATTGTATATTGTATTTGTTTGTCTACTGTTGATTGTTTAAGGAAAATCTACTGTTGCTGTTTTCATCATTCTTTAGTTTGTAGCCAGGTCTCTCTTGTAAATGAGTCCTCAAGGCTCAATGAGATTAACCTGCCTAAATAAAGGTTGAATGAAAATTTGGATGGGTTGACTTCATATACGGATTTCTAAATGTTAAAATCATTGTGTTAGATATGTTAAATATGTTAAAGTATGTTAAAATACGTTCTCAGGACATTATTACATGCAGTGTTCCGTCAGTGAGGACTGAACTAGGCAAAAGGGCCTTCTCTTACTCCGCTCCTGTTTCCTGAAACTATCTTGCAAAAAGATCTCAGAATCAGATCACAGAATCAGGTCTCTCTTTTGTAAGTGAGTCCACAAGGCTCAATGGGATTAACCTGCATAAATAAAGGTCGAATGAATACAGGTTTCACAGATGAATGAGAGGTGATATGTTTGTGAGGACTAAAAATAGTTTTGCATATAGGAAGTTTGGAGGTGTACCAATGTGTGGTTTGAAAATTTGTTTTTGTTTTGAAGGAAGTTTTGCCACATGTTTTATTTTGAAGGGCTCACATTTGGAAAATGAAGTGGTATGATGCCTAACAGTTTTACTAGTCTATCCAGAAAGTGGGCGGAGACAGGAAGTAAGAGAAAAATGAGTTTCAACTCAGCTGGACAGTCTGCAACGTAAAAACTGTGGTGCAGTTTGTAAAAACAGCTGTTTGTTGATGTTGTAGATGTTCAACTTGACTGTCTTTGTCAACTCTACCTTGGGTTCTGAGCTAATGTGATTTAAACCCTGAATTTGAAGCACAGTAGTCATGGGTTTATGTTTTATAGCTCACTAAGACATTTGCATTCATTATCAAAGTGAATGGACATTGTGTACTGTGTAGCTAACTCAGCTAACAGGAAGAGACTTAACTAAAGTTTCTGTCATGGAAACTCCTGAAGTTAATTACAAATAGATGAGCCTAAAACCGAGAGTTTTCTGTGACTGAGCTGGAGCACTGCATCTTCACTGGACCTTTCTGCTGCTGTTTCTGGTGGACCAAGAGACAGGTGAGCTGAGAACATCCCCTGGCTTCTTTCCTTCAACTGGCACTAACAGGTGAAGTTCCAGAGGATCAGGGGTCTGCAACCCTTACAACCAAAAGAGCCATTTTTATGCCTTCGTTCACTACATTAAATGTGTCCGGAGCCACAACAACGTCCTACAGATGTGGTTATCAACTGGTGGCCCGTGAGCCCCTTTAGGGTTGCTGGAGACTGTGTTGCCAGATTGGGTGATTACCTTTTCATTCTGATTTTACTGGGAACTCTGGGAAGATTCTTGTTGGATTGTTGCATTTTGCCACATATTGGTAAATTACTTTGGTTCGTACTGATGTGTGTTCATGTTCAAACAGTAAATATAATGTAACAATGTACTGATTGGACAGGTTTTTATGTGATGTGGCAGATTTTAACAGATTTTGGGGCTGAAAAACCTCGACTCTATCTGGCAACACTGGCTGGAGGGGGCTTTTGTGGCCATTAGGGGTGACATTAGAAAACAAAAATATCTAATGATTTTTAACATGTATTAAAGAAAAATACCAGACTCTTGTAATAAAGTGGAACATTTTCAAAATTTTCCCTTTTTTTCTCCCCTTTTGTAGATGGCCTCCCTTCTCACCTTATAGCCATCCTCTCACTCCGATATGAATTTTTTTCTCTTTTTTTTTATTAAAAGATCTATAAACTACGTAGACAGTTGCATATAAAGAAATAAAGCATTAAGTTAAAGTTTTACTCCCTGTATTCGCTCCAGTGTTCACATATGCAAAAGACATGACAGGAAAAATGTTTGAACTGGTCCTTTTTTGTTTTTTTTTGTTTAACCAATAATGATGGGTTTTCAAACCAACCCTGCAGCTTCTACTAAAACGATTCAGACAAATGACAAGAGTTAACGCGGGGTATTGAACTTTGCAAAGTGGGACTGTCTCCTAAAAAGCAGAGAACGAAGTCCAATTTGCAAAAGGCCTGCACCAACCTTTTATTCACTTGGTGGGCGGGTATTTTTACAACAAAACAGGTTCAAACAGTTATCACATAATAGATGTGGTCAGTTTTGACCGAGGCAAGAACAGCAGGTTTCAAAAACAAAGAACATTCTTTTGGTGTTCTGTTTCAGTAAACAAGTATTGTGTAAGACAGATATTTCTCAGGGAGTGAACAGATACTAGGTTTATAAGTTTTGAATGATAAACATTAAAATACTCTAACAAATAAAATTCAGTTTTGTTTTAGTTTTGGTCAAAGCTTGAAAGAGCCGCTGCAGAGAGACCAAAAAGCCGCATATGGCTCCAGAGCCGCAGGCTTCAGAACCCTGAGCTAGACCTTGGACTTGGAGTAAGCTACCACATTCCCTCCACTCTTCAGCATCACATCAGGCCTGCAACTGGGCTTTTATTTTGTTTGAACTAATTTAATTAAATGGTATGTTAGAGTGTGAGCCCACTTGATTTGGTGTAAACTTTAATAATCAGGAATGGAAATACTTTATTTTGGACTGAAATATTTTTGAACTACTGATTTTTATTTTAATATAAGTTCAAAAAGTTTAAACTTTAATCCTGTGTTGGTTATTTTGACACATAAATAGGTTGGAGTTTAAGGGTTTTAATGAAATCAGGGGCCCTTATCTACTAATGAAAAGTGCGTTATAAATTGAATTCATTATTATTATTATTATTACTTCGGAGGGGAATCGGTGGGCTATATGAGCAAACATATGTCAACAGGAGGCACATGCATGGAGTGTCTAAATATGTTTCAACCATGTTTTTGCTTTAAACTGTTGTTTTCAACACTATTTATTATTCGGATGCATTTTTATTGTTTCTCAAAGCTGACTAACTTCTCTTTGGTGTCTGCATGAAGGCAGGAAGCTGCTGCTGTTCTTTCAGCTGGTTCCTTCTGCAGGGGTCACCACAGGGAGTTTGGGAGGGATGTTCGACAACAACAGGAAAAGTAGTTGAACATGTTAAAAAAGAGGAAAGTAAAAACTGTTTACAGTCTAGTTTGGGTCTCTGCTGGTGTAGGGGGCTCACTGAGCTGTTCAGCTGGAGCATCGAGCAGGTTCTGTTCAGAAGCATTGAGGATCCTGCAGGATACAGTGCCATCAAATCAAAATCTTAACCTTATTTTAACATTTTGAGCTTATTTTTGTGAAGTCTGACTAGAAAAAACATTGTCCTTTTACAAATCATTAGCTGAATATAAAAAAATGTCATTCTTGTTTGCATTTTTCCATTTGCTGTGTTTAATGTGTTACTATAAGGTCGTATCACAGCTGGCTGAGCAAAATGAAAGCTTCATGGTTCACTGCTTGATGTGCTGAATGAGGCATTTCACAAGCAAGTGAGTAAAAACTGCTTTACTGAAAGGGCTGTGTTTTCACAATCTACTGTCAGTTCTAGACAAGAAAGCAATGCTCGCTGACCATAAGGAGACCTTTCCAAGAATTTTATTTTTCTTGTCGGACTCGTAAAAACTGACGGATTGTAGCTCGCTCTCTACAGAAACTAATCTCTTTCAGAAAATTGTTCCGGCAGCATCAAAAATCACTGGTTGTTGTTACCAGTTGACCTTCTAGTTTATTTACAAATCTTTATTTTTCTTCAGATGAAATTGAAAACAAGTTTTCACTTTCGAGGATTATTGGCTTCAACAAGTCGAGCAGACTTTGTACAACCAGTTAAAACTAGATCTGACACAAGAATGCAAGAAACAGGAATATAAACATGTACCGTAATTTCTGCCATTTAAGTCGCTCTGCCCTATATATCGCATTAGTCCAATTATGTCCAATAAATTGGAAAAATCCATAAACGTGTCGCACCTCCGTACACGTTGCATCTATTATGCGTCACCGGCACCGCTGACGCGTCGCGTATGTTACGCGTCACCGCCCTGCTGCTTATGGCAGCCACAGTAGCGTGCATGGATAGACATTAACAAGATTAACAAGGTAAAAACAATTATTTGTTTGCTGAAAATTATAGTAAAGATGTGTCTTAGCTTAACCTTTCCTTAATAAATGCACGTATTTGTCAAATCAGCTGGATTTAAAAAGTAATTTTGCTACGTGCGCGCGCACGGATGGGACCGATGCATTTCTTTAAAATTTAGCAAAATAAACGCTTTAAAAAATACATTTTTTTGCTGACATTATAGCAAAAGTGTTCCTGAGCTTAACTTTTTCTTAATGAATTCACGTAATGTTCAAATCTGCTGCATTTAAATTGTTTCACTTTGACGTCTTACAAATCGTTGCGCGCGCTGCAAAAATAAATCGAATTTTAGCTCAAACATCTCCTACAGCTATAGGTTGCAAATATCCATCCAGTGATTACTTTCTGTAAGTTTCATCAAAATCTGTTCTGTGGTTCTTGAGATATTTTGCTAACAAACACTAGTTCAGACCTACTTCCAGAGTTCAGGAGGCCGGGCTGTGACAGAAGCCCCTTTCATAAGTCAAATATGCGCAAGCCCGGCTTTAACCCCCCCCCCCGGGGTCATTCATAAAACAAAGTTGAATCCGGCCACGGCCCGGCCTCAATGGAGCATTCACAAAACGATTTGCAGTGCGGGTTGAAAAGAGGCGTGGTGAAAATCTGCAGCTCAGAAGACGTGGTGCCTGCGTGTTTAAAGTGGGACCGCAGAGGTGTCTGTAAACAAACATGGCGACGCTAGCGAACATCGTTGTGCTTATCCGAATGCTTTTGTTAATAAATGCCAAGATGCAGCAATTATTTGCGCGAAGACCGACAAAATCACATGCAAGCTTCGACACAGCATTGCGCACATTGAGGAAACGCCGATCAATAAAAAAAGAAAAAGATTCGGCAAAGAATAGCGAGTGATGCGCAAGCGAAATACAAATGTCATGTTCTTGTTTACACATTTAAATGGAGCGCGACAGTGGGCACATCATCATTCCTCCCATTATTCAAATCAGTTTAAAGCCGCAGACACCCCCACACCTTTCACAAGTCGACAGATCCGGGCCTGATACTACCTCTGCTCGCGGATCAGGGGCGCATCAGAGGCGAGTAAAATTTACTCGCCTATCCGCCTTCGTGTTTTTTCTGAATGCTCGTTGGAGGACTGAACACGCATCAGGCCCGGACTGAGCTGTCTTATGAAAGGGGCTAGAGTGAGTCCGAGCAGAGGAGGCTTTTTTCGGACACATGAGCTGGGAACAGTCGGTGGACCCTAGCGGCTGAATGTGGTACTGCTGCCCCTAGCGGCCAAAAGTGGTACTGCTCCATTTTTTTCGTCAGAATGAATGGAAACTGTCATTTTTATGACCGATTTTTATTAGCACTTTGAGATTTTTATTAATGAAAAGTGCGGTATAAATTGAATTCATTATTATTATTATTATTATTATTATTATTATTATTATTATTATTATCTGAGGCAAAAATTGGTCTAAAAATATGGGAGAAAATCCATAAATATGTCGCTTCGCCCCATAAGTCGCAGGACATGAAAATTAGTAAAAAAAAACTGTGACTTATAGGCCGGAAAATACGGTACACTGTATATATATTTTTTTCTTTCAACTGCTCCCTTCTTCAGGGGTCGCCTGCAGCGAGCTGAGTCGCATGAAGACTTTGTGATTGTTGTTTTTTTGTTTGTTTTTTTACATAAAAAGCACAGACCACCGAGCTACCACAGCCCTCTGTGTGGAGCAGAGAGCTGCTATCTAGAGAAGGGAAATCTGAGATTGTCAATGGCAAAATTAATTTTCTGCATTCAACCCATCACACCTGGATATACCCAGGTGGAGCAGCTGTAAGTGCCCGGGGAGCAATTGGGGATTAGGTGTCTTGATCAGAGACACCACAACATGTGGGACTAGCTGGGAGTCGAACCACAACTGTCTGGTCCCAAGTTGACTCCCAGACCTCTATGCCATCTCAGCCCCAATAGGGTGCCCGGGGGGGATCAGATGATGGGGGTTAAGGGCCTTGCTCAAGGGCCCATAGTGGGGCAAATGAGGGTGGAGGCAGGTGTGGGTATTTCACCTTTTCCATTTTGATATTATCTGTACCAGGAGTTGAACCAATCTTCCTATCACAGGCCCACCTTCACTAACCTCTGCACCACCACTCCCTCACAAACAAGAAAAAAATAATGTAAATTTTATTTAAAAAAATTAATCTGAACAAAAAACAGTGCATGGTGCCGACAGCTGAAGGACGAGGTGGATCCAACTTGATGGAAACCGAGCAGTGACATCAGGAGAGGAAACGAGTGAAACACTTTGAAAAGACTGATGATAAACAAATATACTGTATAGTGTATGTATGAGGAAAAACAAGGGCTTCTCAAGGATGTCATATCCTAATTGAAAGTGACAGCTTCAATTAAAATTATAATCATTCTGACCGTTTTGTAATTAAAAGCAAAAAGACTGATTGAATTGACTCATTAACTTGAAAAGCGTGGTGCAGCCTGCCTGGTGGGGGGGTGGGGGTTCAGTTGCTGAATGGAGAGGGACTGAGCAGACGTGAGGAGGTGAAGAGGATGAAAAGGATCATTGCACTGAGGAAGAATGATCTGCTTCAGAAACATTTCAGTGGGCCAGTGGTTTAATAACTAGACTGCAACTTTATTTTATTTTATATTTTATTTATTTTATTTTATTAATTTTACATTCGGTATAAAAACACCATTTTACATGTAATATGAAAAAGAAAAAAAACATAAAATGAAAGGTGGCAGAAAGAAGAGGAAATCTTATTTTATCTGCCCCTTTTTTCCAAAACAAAAACATAATCAATTCAAACAATCAATTTAAATGTATGATATGTATGTAGTATATATTGTGTCTGTATTTGTGTTTAATGGTTTTCTCATCCACTTACAAAAATCCGTTACTCTTGTTAAACATCAACCTGTCCGGGGACTACAGGCGGAAATTAGTATTATTACTATAACCTGGCACAATGCATCTTTCCTGTTTTTGTAGGTCAATGTATTGTTGTGCACTGTCCCTGAGAAAACAAATAAATCATCATCATCAAATAATACTCGTCAATGAGTAATCAAACAAAAAGAGCATTTCATCACTTATCTTAAGATTTATAGTACAAAATTCATTTTAACTGAAAATTTCAATATTTTGTTAACAATTTAGATTTGATCATTTTTTTAAACACAAGCACTGATTTTGCATTTTTTACTTCATTTCCTAAACAGTTCTACAAATCAACTCCCTGTATTGAAACAGACCGTCCCTTTTAAACTAGTTTTGTACTGAGGTTTTGCAAAATCAGTTCCCTTAAGACTATAGCAGCTCTTTCTCTTAACAAAAAGCATTTGAACGTTTGAAGGCAGTACGTTATTATGAGCTCTATACGCAGCATTACTAATAAAATATTATAGTCCACCAAATCATAAAACTTCAGCAACTTAAGTTGGTTAAATAATATATTTGATGGATGACAGTAGGGCTTTCTTGTAATAGTTCTCACAGCTCTTTTTTGTAAAATAAAAATAGGCTTTGTTAAAGTTTTACATGCCTTTCCCCAAACTTCAACACAATAAATTAAATGTGGAACAAAAATTGTATTATATAACAGATAGAGCTTTATCGTTCAACAAATCCTTTACTTTATACAGTACTGCAGTAGATCTAGATATATTAATTTTAACTGAATGTGTATGCTGTTTCCACAACAGTTTGTCATCAATAACCACATCCAAAAACTTCACCTTGTGGTGGACCACTAGGGGGCTCTACTCACACCCAGTGGACCGAATGTATTACAGGATGCTTTTATTGTGAAAGGTCCAGAGGACCGGATGTTATGTGGGTATATAAAGCAGTGTTGGGCGGGTTCCCGCCAGTTTAGTAAGAGTTGATTAAAAGGTGAAGTTCTGCAGCCTGTCTCCTGTGTCGTCTCTTCACCCCCTCTTACACTGGTGACCCTCGTGAACTGAATATGTCGACACCTGACGCTTCAGCCAGCTCTTTTCAGCTGTCCACGGCTGTGGAATCTACACAGGCGGCCCCGCTCGCTTTTTCGGTGGCCGTTAAAATCCCGGACTTCTGGCTGCACGCGCCTGAGTCGTGGTTCGCGCACATCGAATCACAGTTTGCTCTTCGCGGGATTTCTGTTGACGACACCAAATACCACCATGTGGTTGCTTCGCTGGATCCGCTGACAACCCAGCGGGTGATGAGCCTACTACGAAACCCTCCTGCACAAGAAAAGTACGACGCCCTCAAGAAGCTTCTTCTGCGGCGCTACACACTCTCAGAGGCGGAGCGCGCTGAGAAACTATTTTCCTTCTCCGGTTTGGGAGACGGCACAGCCCTCGAGCTCGTGGAGAGCATGTTGTCCTTGCGGGGATCTGACGACTGCGAGTTCCTCTTCCGCCACCTCGTCCTCCGCCAGCTTCCAGCTCCTGTGCGAACCGCCCTGGCCAATTCCCCGTTTCTGCAGGAGAAGGACTACCGCTCGCTGGCCGAAGAAGCCGACCGCATCATTCTAACCGCGAGGACCTTCGCGGTACAGGCGGTGGTCCCTGGATCTCCAGCAGCGCCCGAGTTTCGAGCGACGCACACAGCGCCGGAGGAGCCAGCGGTGGTGGCAGGAGTCACTAGCCGCAGGCGGGCAGGTCCCGCGCTTTGTTTCTTCCACGCGCGTTTTGGCGCCAAAGCACGACGGTGCGTCCCGCCGTGCAGCTTCAAGCCGCAGGGAAACGAGACCGCCAACAGCCGCTAGCAGTCGCAGCCGTTGGCGAGAAGGAAAGGCTGCTTTTCATCGAGGACTCGAAGTCAGGGAGGCGGTTCCTGGTGGACTCGGGGTCGCAGAGGAGCCTCGTCCCCCCGACTGGCTCCGACAGGTTGGCTGAAGGCTGCGGGCCACAGCTGACCGCGGCGAATGGCTCTCCCGTCAAGACGTTTGGCGAAAGGTTGGTGACTGTACGTTTCCATTGTTAATTCTACGTGAGTGAGGTTAGCCGCAGGACTTGCAACAAGTCCTCACTCCAGCCTTTCTCCGGTAACGGGTCCTGAACTTTTATCCTTGCACACGAGTATTACCCGATATGTCTCCAGATCAGTTAGGATTAAGGCTGAGACGAGGTAATTCAACCAGACTGTTACTGTCTCCGATCTGCAATGTCATATCCTCGTTTCACCCCGATAGATAGCCTGACTTAGCAGAATGGAGTCAGATCGTATCTCACGGAGAAACATGCATTAAACGACAGCTTACCTCTTGTAGATAGTAATTGTTATCCGTCTGGTTAGCTTTGGAACCCAGGAAAATAAGGTTCCAGGATATTGTTTTACTCTTTTTGGCTAATAAAACCATTCAAATACCTCCAGTCATATTGTTGTTATCTTTGAACCAAGTTTCCCATCATTTAATATCAAGGTGAGTCAAATGAAAAATCCAAATTTGTACGTTTTATATTCTTTAATATTTAATAGTTGCAAGGGGTAACAGCATAAGCACTACTTACTACAGAAAAAGATTTAATCAGGTTACAAGATTTGCATTTAAGAGAATTAAATGATTCACAGCTCACCAAAAGATGTCTTCCACTCGCTGGGTTTAAGGTGTTTCTTGTAATTGAATTGAGTTGTACTTCAATCAATAATTTGTATAATCTTCTAAAATGTTGGTTTATTCTACAATAATCTGATTCCAATTAAATATGTTTAATCCATCCAGGTAATCTTGTTGTTCCAATTTGTGTTTTTTATTTCCACCAGAAAACTTTGTTTTATAATCCCATCAGGAAATCTTGCTGTTTTTCTACAGAAAAAACCTCCAGGTGATGCTGTTACACTCCAGTCAGAAGTCTGCACTCCAGCAAACTGGACAAATCTTTGTTTAATCCCACATAGGAAAAGCTTGTGTTTTTAATCCTAACAGAAAGGAAGAATTGGTAATTCAGGCTTTAATCCATTCAAGACCGGTTGTACGGTGTTGATGAACAAAACTCTCGTAGCGGTGTTTCCTTAGCTCCAAACAAGCAGTTTTTCCAAGGCTGGATGGTCTTGCACTCGGCAAAAGCAGCTTTTATCCACTCCAGTAGATTGAAGAATTCTTCTTTATTTTTTAATCCCACAGAAAAACCTCCAGGTAATTCTGTTATGTTAAAAATCCCAGTTGTAATCCATCAAAACTGTTCAGGGCTAAAAAGTCTGGTAATCCTCCTAGGCAAATCAATTATTCCTCAAAAGTGTTATCCATTCAAAGATATTGTAATCCATTCAGTTGTTCTGCGATGCTGATGAACAAGGCCTTCAAAGCAGGCTGTGACCAGAAAGAACATCCTGTTCTCTCAGACTTTAAACAATCAGTCCTCCATGGCCAGGTCTCCGGGCTGATGTCTTCCTTCACATCAAGGGTTCAGAAAAATAGTATATTCCTTTAAATGATGTTTAATCCATCATTTTATTCTGTGGTACTGACGAGAGACCTTCCGAAGCAGGCCGGAGACTAAAAATAGAACATTGTGTTCTTTTAGACTGTAAACTACTTTACGCTTGACCTTCGATGTACAAAACTTCCTCCAAACTCCCTTCAAGCTTCTGTGGTACTGATGAAAAGGCCTTCCTTAGCCGGCCGGAGCCTAAAATTGGAACATAGTGTACTTACAGAAACAACTCGCCCGCTGCACTCCTGACTCTCTGCTTTAATTCATCAAAGCTTGTAGTTTTTTCAACAAAATTCTTGGTTCTGTCCAGTTGATGAGGTATTTTCAGCAGGATGGAGATAAAGAGTACACCGTGTTTTCTCAGTTCTCAGTCCAAGGCCAGTCAGCCTTCAGTGGGCAGATCCTGCTCCGGGGTCGGTCTCGGATGACCCAAAACAGTAACTTAATTAATAGTTGAATTAAATCAAAAAGAACTTGTTTGTTCCACAAAAAATCTTTTCAAATCAGGAGAAATAGTATTCCACAAAAGAGCAGCTTTTAATCCATCATTGGCCGACGAGAGGCCCTCTACAGCAGAGCGGAGATAAAAAGTACACTTTGTTCCACTAACATAAACAGCGCTCGGTTCTTCCAAAATTCATTTAATTTTTCACCAAACAAAGTTATCCTTGCAACTGATTTTCCGTCTTCAGGTAGTAGCAGTCTTGTTGCTTGTTATACTACATTTAATATAATTTTAATGCCCTGGACAAGAATGGGAATATTTCCTTACCTTCTGTCGGCAAATCCACAGGGCTATTTACCAAAGGCAAGGAAAAAATACCTCAATCCTGAATCAAGATTTGAGGCTATATTCCAGCTCTGCAATTAATCCAATTTTGAAGAAGAATAGCAAGGGATCCAGGCTGAAGCAAAAATATCTCCTTTTTTGTCCAAGGAGAGTCTTTTTAGAATATTCTATCTTCTTTGTAGTTCCAGAGCGTCCATCTTTGTCCAGTAATATCCAAATGGTCTTCAAAAAATCTTCAGCCCCTTTCTCCTCTCAGATTCATCTTTTATAGGGAAACTGGGCTTTTTCTGCGCCCCCCATTGGAGAATTACATCATTTTTGTTAGTACTCATTGGTCAGTGATGAGGTAACTTTCTCAGCCTTCACCGGACTGGTGACATAATGTCTCTCTCAGCTGTCACCCTCCCTCAGCAGAGAATGACCTAATGCCATCTGTTCATTTGGGCAAAGTTTCCAATTTTTTCAGTCAGAAGAAATTTTCAACTTTCACCTAGATCCTCAACTTTTACCTAAATTTACTCAAACTGTGGAAAAAACACTCTTTTAACGTGCTGTGTAATATTCAAAATTATCATCAATACCCAGCAGTGGAGAACCTCTTTGGTTTACTGTGAATCTTAAAAGAAAACATGTAAATCACATCATTATACTCACAATACTATAATCATGCATCTTCAGTTAATTATAGGATACACATTTCACATAATCATTGCATGTTTGAATTTCTTTGTTGTAAATGCTTGCCCTTTCTAACAGGCTTTGAATCAACCTTGCTCTGTTCTTGCAGCTTTCTCCCCTGCTCTGGCAAAAGTGTGCACGTTCTTATCTCCTCTGACCTATTTCTGCTCCAAGCAGACCTGCTCAAGAGCGTATGTGTTATTATTATTATAACTCCTTGTGTGTTTCTCTGTGTGCATGCTTGTCTTGGTAAGAAGTTTCATCTGTCTGCAATAACGCTTTGCTTCTAATAATTGTTATTCTTATTATTTTGTTAAAATAATTTTTGTTACTTTTAAACAGTCCTTGAAGCAAAAGCAAAAACTACCTTCCCCAGTAACTCTCTTCTGCAGCTGTGTGAAACACTAAGAAGAGGCCTGGCTGTCTTGCTCCTGCCTTGAGCGTGTGTTGGAGTGCGTGAGAGTGTGTGTGTGCACGTGCACGTGTGTGCACGTGTGCTCGTGTGTGTGCGGGTGTACTCTGTCTGGTGAGAGGCCTGTTCATGTGCTTGTGTGTGTGTGTTAATGTGAGGCCTGACTCAATCTTATATTTCTTATAGCACAGGGTTAACTGAAAATGCCATACAATAACTCAAAGACAGTTTACCAAAATACAGACAAAGCATATAAAAAGTAAAAAACATACATCATGTTTTTCTGCTTATGAGTTTAAAATGCCATATAAATTAAACTAATCTAGGGTCAAACACCAAGGGATAAAAAGTGTACCATCACACCCTGCTCTCAGCCCTGTGCCAAAGGCAACTTACCATGTGTGTGTATATGTGTTGTAAAGATTTTTGTAGCAGTATAAGTCTGTTTTCAACCTAAAAGTCCTGCATATTTTGACACCATGAACGAGACTTCCGGTGGAACTTTGTGGTAGCTGCTAGCTCGGTCCCTATTTTAGGGGCTGATTTTCTTTGTGCTCACGGGCTCCTTGTTGACATTGCTAACAGACGTTTGATCGACGCTGTGTCTTTTTCGTCACTGCCTTGTAAGACGCGAGGAGCTGGGCCTTTAATGCATGCTAACTTTTTAGCTTCGGGTAATGTGTTTCAGCGTTTATTGTCTGAGTTTCCCTCGCTGACTGTTCCTGATTTTGCAACCACAAACACAAAACATGGGGTCGAACATTATATTCCCACAAAGGGGCCCCCGGTGTTCGCACGTGCACGCCGCCTCGATGCTACTAAGCTAGCAATAGCACAGGAAGAGTTTGCTAACATGGAGCGTTTAGGCATCGTGCAACGCTCAAACAGTCCGTGGGCCTCCCCCCTCCACATGGTGCCCAAGGCAGACGGCAAATGGCGGCCATGTGGAGATTTCCGCCGCCTCAATAACATCACAGAGAACGATCGTTACCCCATCCCCCACATCCAGGATTTTTCAGTGCACCTGGCTGGGACCTCCATTTTTTCTAAAGTAGATTTAGTACGGGGATACCACCAGGTTCCTGTGCATGTGGAGGATGTCCCTAAGACCGCTGTTATCACGCCTTTCGGCCTGTTTGAGTTTTTGCGCATGCCTTTTGGTCTTAAAGGTGCAGCACAAACATTTCAGCGGTTGATGGATTCAGTCCTAAGGGGTCTGTCCTTCGTATTTGTGTACTTGGACGACATCCTGGTGGCTAGCAGCTCGGCTGAGCAGCACATGTCCCACCTCCGTGAGGTTTTTCAGCGCCTGGCTGCACATGGCCTGATTGTAAATACAGCGAAATGCCAGTTTGGGCTGCCAGTCATTGACTTTTTGGGCCACCGCATTTCCGCAAGTGGTGCCGTCCCGTTACCAAACAAAGTGCAGGCGGTGTCAGATTTCCCACAGCCCCAGTCTATTAAAGCGCTACAAGAGTTTTTGGGAATGGTTAACTTCTATAACCGTTTCCTCCCCAGGGCAGCACACCTGCTGCGTCCGCTCTATGGAGCGCTGAAAAAGAAAAAGCCCAACGACAGCGTGGACTGGACACCAGAACGCCTACAGGCATTTGGTGATGCTAAAGCTGCATTGGCCACTGCTGCCCTTTTGGCCCATCCATCCCCAGCGGCGCAAATAGCTTTAACAACCGACGCATCTGATGTTGCGGTGGGGGCTGTGTTAGAACAGCAGGTTTCCGGGGTTTGGCAGCCGCTTGCATTTTTCAGCCGTACGCTGCGGGACAATGAGCTGAAATACAGTGTTTTTGACAGAGAGTTGCTGGCGCTTTACCTGGCTACACGCCATTTCAGGTTTTTCCTGGAAGGCCGCCAGTTCACTGCATACGTTGACCACAAACCCCTGGTGTTTGCTATGTCAAAAATTTCTGACCCCTGGTCTGCTCGCCAGCAACGCCACCTCGCAGCGGTGTCTGAATTTACTACAGACATTCAGCATGTGGCTGGAAAATCCAATGTGGTGGCTGACTGTCTCTCCCGGGTGCTGATCGCTCCCGTGTACGTTGGCATCGATTTTTCTGCTATGGCTGCGGACCAACGTAGCGATGCAGAAATACTCGAGCTCCAGTCCGGCCCCACAGGCCTCGAGTTGGAGGAAAGGCAGGTGAATGACGGAGGTCCTCTCCTGCTCTGTGACGTATCTACAGGCAGGCCCCGCCCCCTGGTTCCAGCTTCATGGCGACGCCGCGTTTTTGACTCCTTACATTCCCTTTCTCACCCAGGTGTTAGAGCCTCTGTGAAACTGGTCAGCTCAAAGTTTGTTTGGCCCGGTCTGCGTAAAGCGGTTAAGGAGTGGGCAGCAGCGTGTGTCCCATGCCAGCGTGCTAAGGTTAACAGACACACCAAAGCACCGTTGGAACCTTTCCCCATCCCAAGTCGGCGGTTTGATCATGTGCACGTAGACCTAGTAGGCCCTCTGCCTCCATCACAGGGTTTTACTCATCTGCTGACTATGATAGACCGTACCACCAGGTGGCCAGAGGTGGTTCCTCTGACGTCCACAACATCTGCAGTGGTGGCCCGGGCCTTTTTGTCTACCTGGGTTGCACGTTTCGGCCCCCCTTCAGACATTACATCGGACAGGGGCCCGCAGTTTGTTTCGGAGCTTTGGTCTACCATGGCCAAGGGTCTGGGGACTAACGTTCACAGGACCACCGCTTACAACCCCCAAGCTAATGGTTTGTGTGAACGGTTTCACAGGTCATTGAAAGCTGCACTTCGTGCTGCACTGACCGGTGACAACTGGATTGACCGCCTTCCTTGGGTTTTGTTGGGGTTGCGTACCGCAACCAAAGAAGACCTGAGCTCTTCCCCGGCTGAAATGGTTTACGGTCAGCCTGTGCGCGTCCCCGGTGAGTTTTTACCTGAGGTACCCTCACCACAGTTCCCTCCACCGTTGCTCCATCTTTCACCTCAGGAGGCCCCTTTTCGTGTCCCCGGTCCGGTACACCATTATTTACCGCAGTCATTTGTCCCTAAGAGTCTGGAGTCCTCTAAATTTGTTTTTGTCAAACACAATGCACACAGGACACCACTACAGCCTTTGTATGATGGACCGTTTCGAGTTCTTCAACCAGGTCCGAAACATTTCATTTTGGATTTAGGGGGTCGTACTGAGACTGTCTGTATTGATAGGCTTAAACCAGCTCATGTTATGTCAGATGATCAGGTTGTTACGGCCCAAGCTCCTCGCAGAGGCAGACCTCCATCCACATTATTAACGGACGGCGGTCCTTCTTCCGGAAACTCTCAACGTCCATTGGAGCCCGAATCTTCTGCAGACCCTCCTCGTAGCCCTCCACTTCATCAGACTGGTTCTGCAGGGCCCAGGTTCAGCCGTTCTGGTCGTTTGATCAAACCTAAAATGCGGGACTAGTGATGGACCTTACTGGGTGTTCTGGGGGGGCGTGTGTGGTGGACCACTAGGGGGCTCTACTCACACCCAGTGGACCGAATGTATTACAGGATGCTTTTATTGTGAAAGGTCCAGAGGACCGGATGTTATGTGGGTATATAAAGCAGTGTTGGGCGGGTTCCCGCCAGTTTAGTAAGAGTTGATTAAAAGGTGAAGTTCTGCAGCCTGTCTCCTGTGTCGTCTCTTCACCCCCTCTTACAACCTCACTTGTTCTGCTTACTTCATCAATTTTAAAAGAAAAATCCATAGTTTTCTTTTTATTACTAAATAACATATAATTTGTTTTCTCTAGGTTTAATGATAGTTTGTTTAATTTAAACCACGTTTGTAATTTAACAAACTCCATTTTTAACAACTCAGACATTTGTTTCAAATCACTACCAAAATAAAAAAGTGGTATCGTCAGCAAAAAGAACACATTTTAGAAGTCCAGACACCTTCACTAAACCATTTACATACAAAATAAACACCATTGGTCCAAGTATTGAGCCTTGTGGGACTCCACATGTGATCTTGCAGAGGTTTGATCGTGTATCATCCATTTGTACAAACTGTTTTCTATCTTTCAAATAACTACATACCCACTGTAGTGCTAGTCCTCTAATACCATATTTGTTCAATTTATTAATGAGAATGGTGTGATCGATTGTGTCAAAAGCTTTCTTTAAATCAACAAATAGACTTATACAATGTTGCTTTTGATCGATGGCTGTGGTAATTTGTTCCATTAGTTCCATAAGTGCCATGGATGTAGATTTTTTTTTAATCTAAACCCATATTGACTGTCACTTAAAATATTATGTTATCAAGAAATTTGTCTAATCTGGTTACAAATATTTTTTCTAGAATTTTAGAGAATTGTGGCAACAATGATATTGGTCTGTACAGTAATTGTTAAAAACACATTTATCACATTTTTAAAAATAGGGACTACCTTAGCTACTTTCATATTTTCAGGGAATATACCCGTTGAAAAAGACAAATTGTCGTCTCGGCCTGGTGGCTGCCTGGTGGGGCTCGGGTCCTCTGGTCCTGTCGGGCCTGGGCCTGAGGGGTGAGCGTCCTTGGCGCCTGGGGCTACGTTGGTGCAGCAGGCTCCGGTGGGGTCCTGTGAGTTTGTCGCTGTTGGCCCCTGGGGGTCATTGTGTGTGGTCGCTGGTAGGGCTCTCCCGGTTCTCCCCTATGGTCGGATCTGGGGGGTGGGTGAGTGGTTTGTCCTGTTTGGGTGGCCCTGGGGGCTCTGCGCTCGGGGTCCTTCTTGGGGTCTAGGGCTCTGGTCCCCCCCCCCCCTTCGTCTGCCTCGGGTCTTGGGGGGCGGATCTCTGATGCTTCACGGTCACTATTGAATGTTCTATTAGAGAAGCCTTATTCACTTATGCATGCTCACAACCACACACTAATGCCCCTTTTCCACTTGGTGGCGCCGGTCGGTTGTGACGTCATATTTGCGTGCCAAACTCGTGTTGGACACCATTTCCACCTCACATATGCGCCGCGCCGCACCAAGATTGCACTGACTGATTTCAGAGCAGGGTTGAGGCCGGCTGGAAGCGAGCCGTGGGGAGAGGCTGGACTGGAGTTTGAGGAAGTGGCTGCGGCGAGGGAGCAAACACGGAAGGACTTTACAAGATTAACACGGTAAAAACAATTATTTGTATTTAAAATTATAGCAAAGATGTGTCTTAAGCTGAACTATTCCTTAATAATTTCACGTTGTGGTCAAAACGGCAGGATTTTAAAAAGTAGTTTCGCCATGTGCACGTGCGCGCGCACGTGAGCCGGCTTTATTTCTATATAATGTAGCTAAATAAACGCTTTAAAAAATATATTTCATAGCTGACGTTATATCAAGAGGGTGCTTGAGCTGAACAGGTCCTTAATAATTTCACGTTGTGGTCAAATCAGCTGGATTTAACAAAGTAGGTCGACACGTGCACGTCACATGCACGCGCGGGTGCGGTCGATCGGCGTTCTTTCTTTTAAATGTAGCTAAATAAAAGCTTAAAAAATATATTTCATAGCTGGCTTTATACCACGAGGGTTCCTCAGGTGAACAATTCCTTAATAATGTCACGTTGTGGTCAAATCAGCTGGATTTAAATTGATTTGTTTTGACTACTTCCAAACCTGTCACATGTGCTACGAAAATAAATTATAAAAAAATCGAATTTTAATTCAAATAACTCCAACAGCTTACAGTGTGTACATGAACATCTTGTGATTACACTGTGTTAGTTTGAAAAATATGTGCTTTGTGGTTTCTGAGATATATGATATGTGTTAAATACTAGTAGAAAAAATAGAAGCTATAGGTCGACACACTTATGTCTATAAAAAAATCAAAATTTAATTCAAATAACTCCAACAGCTTACAGTGTGTACATGAAAATCTTGTGATTACACTATGTTAGTTTGAAAAATATCTGCTTTGTGGTTTCTGAGATATAAGATATGTGTTAAATACTAGTAGAAAAAATAGAAGCTAGGTCGACACACTTATGTCTATAAAAAAATCGAAATTTAATTCAAATAACTTCAACAGCTTACAGTGTGTACATGAACATCTTGTGATTACACTGTGTTAGTTTGAAAAATATCTGCTTTGTGGTTTCTGAGATATATGATAATATTAGTAGAAAAAATAGAAGCTAGGTCGACACACTTATGTCTATAAAAAATCGAAATTTAATTCAAATAACTCCAACAGCTTACAGTGTGTACATGAACATCTTGTGATTACACTGTGTTAGTTTGAAAAATATCTGCTTTGTGGTTTCTGAGATATTTGATATATGTATATATATCTACATATAAAACCGTATCTAGACTGAATTACTGGTAACCATGTTTTTCTTTTTTTACAGTTAAGAGAAAGAAGTCAACACCAGAATTTATCAACTTGTGTCTTCTGGAGGAAGCCCATGAGACAACGGGAAAAAAATCATTTAGGTGGATGCAGTATTTATTTTTGTGCTTTTTTCACTTCTTAGTTTTCATAATAAACATTTTTTCTTAAGTGGTGTCATTGAACAATAATTTCCTAAACATATTTTACAATGTTAAGTGTGTACAGTATAGTGTTTGTTTAAAAACATACTGGAAGTTAAGAATATTTTCCATTTGCATTTGACCTTTAAAGAATCATAAGAAAAAGATTATTAGATTTGAACAGCCCTCCATCCATCCATCCATCCATCCATCCATCCTTCCTGATGTCGTGTCATGGGTAGTGCAGCAGCTTTTGCCAGGATGCACAGACGTCAACATGAACCCATCCATCCATCCTTCCTGATGTCGTGTCATGGGTAGTGCAGCAGCTTTTGCCAGGATGCACAGACGTCAACATGAACCCATCCATCCATCCTTCCTGATGTCGTGTCATGGGTAGTGCAGCAGCTTTTGCCAGGATGCACAAACGTCAACATGAACCCATCCATCCATCCTTCCTGATGTCGGGTCGTGGGTGCAGCAGCTTTTCCAAGGATGCACAGACGTCAACATCAACCCCGATGAAGCTGTTCTTGGATGCCCAAACGAGTTTCCTGATCAACAAACATTTAATTATTAATACTTTGTTTTTACGTTTAAAGAAACACACTTTTAATGTTTAAGGGACAGTTTAAACCAAATTATCCATTTGCATTTGACTTTGAATTATCCCTGACAAAATATTACCGTTTAAATTTAATGAAATACTAACCTTTAATATTACAGGGCCAATTGAAACCTAATTAATTCCTAATCTGTACCTTACTGTAAAAATAGTTTAACTGATTACAGGGCAGTGCGATCGATGTGTTAAGCAATGTTAACAGGAACCTTGTGCATATATGAGAATAATCTTTATTATAAAGAAACAAAATGGAAAACACATGGGTTTAAAACAAGCTGAAAAGGCAATAAAGTAAGATTAGAGCATTAAATAGCTCAAGGGACATTACCGCCAACAGGTGGTGAGACAAGGTCCTGCAGGGTGTTCTTCTTCTAACGTTTAGTGGTGGCTAGTAAATAGCTTGAGGTAACACTACCACCACCATCTGGTAAGACGAGTAGGATTCTGGACCCCGCCCACAGAAGTGTAATGGAAAAACAACTACATGTGAGCCGAGCCAAACTGAACCAAACTGAACCAAACTGATCCGAACTGTGTCAGCAAGTGGAAAAGGGGCATAATAGATGCGGGGATGCACATGCAGGTATCGTATGTAGATATGTAGATGGGTATATGACTGAATATGAATGTGTGTATATATATATATTAGAGCTGTCAAAAGATTAAAAATTTTAATCTGATTAATCACACTCTGGGGGCTGTGATTAATCAGATTAATCACAATGCTTACCGGTAACTTTGTATGCCTGAAATGTAAATATGACGGTTTTCAATAAAATGTTGAAGAAAACGTTTTATTGTCTCAAACCAGTTTTCCATACTCTGCAAGGTTTAAATAAGTAATTTTGTTTCAAACAATGTTAAATGTCTCATTGTCATGTATGTGATGAAAACATGTAAACAATAGAGTAAGCCCACAATATCAGTAACTTTTAGACCAAAATATACCGGTATATACATATATAGAAATTTTTTTTTCTGCATTTCAAATGAATGTAAAGTCCACTTGTGTAACATGATCAACGGCCACACACACACACACACACACACACACACACACATTAGGGAGCGCCCGGCCGAATATGGGTCGGCTGAGCTTCAGGTTCAGTTATATATTAATCTACTGCAAAGTCATGAATGTTATGTGTATTTTATGCATATGTGTTTTGTTGCCGTGTTTGGTCATGTACTTTGCAGGATTGCAGACGGTGGTTGGGTGTGTTTGCCTTGTGCTCTTTTTGTGGATACATGTACAGTATTTGTTTTGTAGTCTTACTTTCTGTCTTTCCTTTCTTTCTATTAAAAAAAATCATATTGTGTGAAGAGGATGGCTGTGAGGTGAGAAGGGAGGCCATCTATAAAGGGAAAAAAAGACAAATTGCATATGTATGTAAACGGTTCAATAACTTGATATACAGGGAGTCCTCGACTTACGAACGAGTTCCGAACCTAAGGACCGTTCGTATGTCGAAAATGACGTAAGTTGGATCACATACCAAAAAAAATTGTTTTTGTAAATGAATACATGTACAGTACTGTACAGTCACCAAGCACTTAGCCTATTCTTTTTTTCCCTTTATAGATGGCCTCCCTTCTCACCTCACAGCCATCCTCTTCACACCAATATTTTTTATTTATTTTTTTAGAAAGGAAAACACAGAAAGTAAGACCACAAAGCAAAATTCCACAAAAAGAGCACAAGGCAAACACACCCAACCGCCGTCTGCAATCCTGCGAAGTACATGACAGAACACAGCAACAAAACACATGTGCAAAAAAGACCCAATATCCATGACTTTGCAGTAGATTATTATAAATACATATA
>JBBPBX010000394.1:34039-52378 GCA_038048925.1 Garcialebias charrua
AGATCAGAGCATCTTGAAGCAAAGCACTAGAAACTGCAGCTCTGTCCTGCACTCGTGCAGAAAACCAGGATTAAATCATTAAAAAGTCCACAACTGCTCTTTTAAACTTAAAACTTAAAATTTAAACCACAACCAGAGGGAACAGCACCAGTTTGCATCGCTCCAGTGGCTGCAACATCTGGTTCCTTCTGCTTCAGAGCGGAGAGCTTCAATCAATAGGGTCTGATGGAGTAACTGTGCTGAATATGAGTTCAAATATGAACACATGCAGCTTCCAGACAAGATGATTTATTATGCTCTAGAAATGTCTTTAATTGTTTCATTTCAGTGTTCATCCTCATACAGTATAATGGAGCCATGATCCCTGCGGGGCAAGCTTTAACTGACTACTGTACTGTATGTGTATTTATGTATTGATTATTGAATGCTGGATGAAGCTCAGGATCATGCAGGAAAACGAGGTGCAGCTCATGTTTTGTTGCTCTGGAGAACTTTTGTGCTGCTGTGCTAAATAAACAAAGCACTTTCTGAGTATAGAGCAGGGGTCTGCAACCTTTACGGTCAAAAGAGACATTTTTGCGCCTTCGTTCACTAAATTAAACGTGGCCAGAGCCGCTACAACTGTGGTTATCAATTGTCAATTGGTGCACATGGGCCGCTTTGTTGGAGGGTTTTTTGTGACCATATAGCCACACATCAAAAAGCTAAAACTATCTCTTTTTTTTAACATTCAATTATGTTAAAACAAAGGAAAAAACAGATTATTGTAAAAAAAAAAAAAGGGGGGGGGTGTATTTGTTACTAATTATATATATTTTTAAACTATGCAGACCTGTGATTTTTTTTTTTTGTGGACAAAATAATTAAGTCTAGAAATAAAGCATAAAGTTCTTCATTAATGCTTTTCGCATTAGTTCTCTTCACACATTTGCAAAATAAATTACCAAAAGGAAGAAAAAACAGAAATATGAAACTATTGATATAGCTTTTTTGTTGTTGTTTTTATAACAACCAATAAATGTCAGTTTTATGTCAGTTCTGGTCAAAGTTTGAAAGAGCTGCTGCAGAGGGACCAGATGTGGCTCTAGAGCCGCAGCTGCAGACCCCTGGTAGAGGAATAGTGAACGTGCACTAATCATAATTTATCATCCAGAACAGAATGAAACAACGGGCTCACTCACCCAGACACGAGTTGATGAACCCATACCAGACGCACCCCGCGCGCCCGATCAGCCAGCGCCCCTGGGTGCTGGCGGCGAAGCTGAACGGGGTTCCCAGCACGCTGACCAGCAGGTCACTGGCGGAGATGCTCACCAGCAGCAGGTTCATGGGCGTGCGCAGAGCCCGGTACCGGCAGAACAGCGCGAGCACCAGCAAGTTGGTGAGCAAGCCGAGCGCGCCGATGAAGCCCAGGCACAGCGCCACCACCAGGTGCCCGGTGGGGGTGAGGGACGGAGGGGGGGACGGGTCCTGCTGTCCCGTGCTCACCTCGCTGTGACAGCGCGCGCAGCTCGGGCTGGCGTTGGAAACGATCATGCCGGGCTGAGCCGCGGAGTTTATTGGACCAGAACCATCCGGTCTCTGCGCTTTGGATGCGCTCAGCTCATGTGGAGAGACGCGGCGCACTCAGTTCCAATGGATGAGAGCAGAGCAGAGCCAGCAGGTGTGTGTGTGTGTGTGACGCGCCCCTCCGCCGCGCGCTCCGGCTCCGGCCATCACCGCCGCGCGCAAAGTGCGTCTCCGGCTTTTAACGCGCCTGCGGGCATGAACACTCAACAGGAGGTGGTGTGTGTGTGCGTGTGTGTGTGTGTGTGTGTGTGTGTGTGTGTCCTAACTCAACAACCAAATGCAGATGCCGTATGTCGCGTTTTGACTATTTTTCTTCTTCTTCAGTGAATAAAACTTTCAAATGTTAAAAAAAGGCTCTGCAAATGTAAAAACTTATACCATTTCATTTATAGAGCACTTAAAACAGCGACTAGGCCAAACCAACGTGCTGTACAAACAGACAAACAACAGGCAACATACACAATGAAGTACAATAAATAGACATAAAAACATTGCAGATAATAAATAAAACGACCAAACAAAGATCAGCTGGTGTTGAAAGCAACATAATAGTCAGTGGCGGCTCCTGAAATGTCCACGGGGGGTATTTATCCTGAGGAAGTCTTTCGGACGAAAGACGAAAGACGAAACGTTTCTACAAATTTTTTTTTTTTTGTTTTTTTTTTTTTTTTGAATGTCCAGAGGACCAGACTTATGCCGGGTACCCACCTAAATTGTCAGAACGCTCCTGCCGCCCCCTTTTGGCCGCTTGTCACTGATGCCGGGTACCCACTGGGACGCGTCTGATGACGCGCACTAGGGGGAGGCAGAGGGTCATCAGTTGTTGTGTTTTCATGCTGCTGGCAGATAAAATCAGCAGCACGTGACCCCCGTTTCTACTGGAGTGGGTTTTCTACGAGCCGAACTGCAGCTCCGACAGTCTTTGTTGAGATTAAAACGTTTTTTTTTTATGTTTGGGGTGATCGTACGCTGAGCGGACAGCAGCAACTGTTTAAAATGCCAAGATTCTTACCGGAGTCTGGTTCCAATTCATGGAGGCTCGATGAGGTAAGTTTAAAAAGTCCAAAAAAAGTCCCGTTGTCGTTGCGTCATCACATAGCAGAGGCTCTCCCGATTGGTTGCTGGACGCGTCGAGCAACGTCGAGCCGCAAAAACATCAACTTTTGAGACTTTGGCGGCTCGACGCTGTTCAACGCGTAGGTTGTTTCGGACGTGCGCGTGCGTGGAAAGGAACTGCTGCGTGCCGGCGCGCTGCTTCAAAAACTCAAAACGCGCCGCTTCACGGTTCACCGCGCCTCCACGCGTCTCCACATAGACTTTCAATGTAAACCGGCCGCTTCAGCCGCCCGACACGGGTCCGGTGGGTAACCGGCATTAGCTTAGATTTTTCTACCTGGATTATTGAGCATGCATCAGGGCAAGTTCAAATAGTTTTTTTTTATTATTATTATCAAATGCAGATTAATACAAGGTCAACAGAACTATTAAATGCTCAGGATGAGAAGAACCAATTTGACTCACTAAAACAAAACAAAAAACAAATATATATATATATAAATAAATAAATTAGCCTATATATAAATTACAGAAAGGAAAATAAGTGAGATTAAAACATTTCTGCATTTCTACATGCAAGAGGCTTTGTTTTCATTCTCCAGATCAATACAGTGTTAAGAAATAGTAAGAGAGAGAGAGAGTCTTTATTGTCATTTGCACCGCATGTGGTACATGTGATGAAAACGAGATTATGTACACGGGGTCCCAGTTACATCCAACAACAAATGCAAGAGAAAAACAGTAATAACATCTAGAATTAACTAAGAAAAACATCAACTAGTAATACACTAAGCCTAATATAGTGGGAATAAACAGCAGCACGAACATGAGTTTGTATGAGCAGATGGTCACAGATGAACACAGATGAACACAGCAACAAGAAAACAGATCAGCATCAGCATGATGTGATATTTTGCAGTGTTTATTTTTTATTTTATTTTTATTTATTCATGAGTCTAACAGCCTCAGGGTAGAAGCTGTTCCTCAGTCTAGTGGTTCTACACTTGATGCTCCTCAACCTCCGTCCTGAGGGGAGTGGGGCAAAGAGTGAGTGTGCTGGATGAGTGAGGTCTTTCATGATGCAGGTGGCTCTTTTCCTGCATCTGGAGGTGTAAATGTCTGTGATGGTGGGGAGACTGACTCCAACAGACTTCTGTGCAGCCTTCACCACTCTCTGTAGAGCTTTCCTCTCTTCAACTGTGCAGCCTCCATGCCACACGTTGATGCTGGAGCACAGGACGCTCTCCACTGCACACCTGTAGAACGAGGTGAGAACTGGGCTGCTCAGACCAGCACGTCTCAGCCGTCTGAGGAAGTAGAGTCTCTGATGACCTTTCTTGATCAGGCTGGTGGTGTTGTTGCTCCAGCTGAGGTTATCATTCATGTGTACACCCAAGTATTTGTAGCTGGAGACCACTTCCACTGCAGACCCACCTATTTTCAGTGGGGCGTGGGTGTGTTTGTTCCTTCTGAAGTCCACAATCATCTCCTTTGTCTTCTTCACATTCATGTGAAGATTATTCTCTTTGCACCAGCTCTCCAGGTGTTCCACCTCCTGTCTGTAGCTGGACTCATCATTGTTTGTGATGCATCCCACCACCGCTGTATCATCTGCAAACTTAACAATATGACAGCCTGGAAGTGTGGCTGTACAATCATATGTGAGCAGAGTGAACAGAAGGGGGCTCAGCACACATCCTTGAGGAGAGCCAGTGCTGAGGGTTATGGTGGAGGAGGAGAAGTTGTGGATCTTCACGGACTGTGGTCTGTCTGTTAAGAAGTCTAGTACCCAGTTACAAATAGAGGGGCTTAGTCCAAGTGTAGATAGTTTGTCTATCAGAGTTTGGGGGATCATGGTGTTGAAGGCAGATGTGAAGTCCACAAAGAGCAGACGCACGTATGAGTCCTTCTGATCCAGGTGGGTGAGAGCAGTGTGGACCACGGAAGAAATGGCGTCCTCTGTTGATCGGTTCTCACGGTATGCGTATTGATGAGGGTCCTCGTTGATGTTGACGGTTGCCTTGATGTGGGACATGACCAGTTTCTCAAAACATTTAGCGACTATCGGGGTGAGGGCCACTGGTCTATAGTCATTCAGACCAGTCACTGTGGAGCTCTTTGGGACTGGGATGATGGTCGCGGTCTTCAGGCAGGTGGGAACTGACTCCAGTGCAAGTGAGGTGGTGAAGATGTCAGCCAGCACCTCACAGAGCTGGTCCGCACATTCCTTCAGAACTTTCCCTGGGATGTTGTCTGGTCCGGTTGCTTTATGAGGATTAATCTTTCTGAGACTGCCTCTCACTTCTGCTGCGGTCACTCTGAGATGCTCTTCATCTGGTGATGAGGTGAGTCTGGTGCTAGCTGGTCTGTTTGGATCATCAAAACGTGCATAAAACTTATTGAGGGCATCAGGCAGAGATGGGTCCCTGGGGCATTGTTTGTTCTTGCCTTTGTAATCTGTTATGCATTTAATACCCTTCCACATGCTCCGTGGGTCTTGTGAGGTGAACTGTCCCTCGATCCTCTGTGCATACGTGGCCTTGGCCTTCTTAATGCCATCCTTCAGTTCATTCCTGCTCTTTCTCAGCTCCTCTTTATCTCCTGACTTGAATGCAGTGTCCCTGGCTGCTAGCAAGGCGTGAACTTCTTTATTTAACCAGGGTTTCCGGTTCGGGTAAGATTTAACATATTTTTTTATGGATACATTTTCAGAGCATGTACTGATGTAGCCCAGGACTGAGGAAGCATAGAGATCCAGATCAACTGAACTCCCTTCAGTAGCTGCTTCTCTGAAAACAGACCAGTTTGTCTTCTCAAAACAGTCTCTCAACATGGGGGAACTATCTTGAGGCCAGATTCTTATCTCTCTTTGTTCCGGCTTGGAGCGCCTGAGTGGGGGGAGTTGTCTTGGGGCCAGGATCAGAGAGCAGTGATCGGAAGCTCCGAGCGCTGGGCGTGTCTTCGCCGTGTACGCCCCCTTTACATTAGTGTAGACTTGGTCAAGCGTTTTATCTCCTCTCGTTGCTGTGAAGACGTGCTTATTGAAAGCTGGGAGGGAGACTTGAAGATCTACGTGATTGACGTCTCCGCAAACAATGAAGAGCCCCTCAGGATATTTACACTGCAGCGAGGTGAGTAAGTCATGAATTTCTCCCTGGGCGTCATTAGCATTAGCATCGGGTGCTATGTAAATAACTGTTATTAAAATCACAGCATGGTCGCGAGGAAGATAATGCGGCCGACATCTTACTGTGATCAACTCGACGGCAGCTGAACAAAGCCTTTTTATCACGGAACAGTTCGTGCACCAGTCTTTGTGCACGTAAATACAAACACCGCCGCCTCGTGTTTTCCCTGTAGTCTCGGTGCACCGGTCCGTTCTGAAAAAGAGTCTATTATCCAGCTCATAAACAGAGTCCGGTGTATCCTCAGAGATCCACGTTTCTGTCAGGCAGAGCACAGAGCACCTTCTCATCTCCTCCGACGTGGTCACTCTCAAACGAAGTAGATCCATTTTGTTGTCCAGCGAGCGGACGTTAGACAGAAAAAGAGCCGGCATCGGGGGTCTACCGGTTTTAGCGTCTGCCCGCAGTCTCGTCATAATTCCTGCTCGGCAACCTCTCTTCTTTCCTCGTGAGCAACGCTTCCTTTTCTTTCCCCTGGAGCGCGTCTGCTTCCAGAAAGATGACCTTAACAGCTCCAATCTTCCGAGCTCTGATTTGAGTTCGTTGCTGATTTCAGCTGTGCCCTGTGGTAAATCCGCTCCGATTCTTAACAGTTCAGTTCGACTATAATTCACCCGCAAAAAACGCGCAGAGTCAGGTACAAAAACACTATTAAAATTACTAAAAACTAGGGATGAACCGGGAGCTCGTGAAGCTGCGGCTGCTCTGAGCGCGGCCATCTTGCACCTATATATATTATTTATTTATTTTTACATTTTCTGCAGAATCAATGCCATTTGACCCACTCTATAATAAATATAGAGGTACATTATTTAATTGTACAGAAAGTAGTTCATTGTACTTTGAGCTTAACATTCCCTGTAATCCTCCTGCTGCACTTGGGTTACAATGATCCACTGGACCTCATGGGTCATTTTGACCTAAGGGCAGCAAGATGGTTACACCAGAAACGGTCCCTATCTGTGTCAATTTCTGATTTTCTGATGAATCCATAGCCAGTGACAGTGTGCACAAAAGGAAAAGTTCACATATTCTCCTTTAGGGGGCGCTTTCACCTCACGAGGAGCTCACCTGCATGGGAGCTCAGGAACTGTGGAAGCTAACGAGCTAATTTATTTTACAGTGGACCTGTTTCATGGCTGACATTGTGACTTTAAGCAGAACAACCAAAATGAGAGACACTTCTACGCCTGCCAATTATCTGTTGTCCCAGTCCTCAGTAAACATCATTCTACATGTCTCAGGGGTTTCTCTGCTCCAACACACTTTATTAAAGGGATTAAATTATCTCATCAATTGCAACAAGGTGTGGGTTAGATTAAAGTTGTTTCAAAGCGGTAACAGTCCACTTGATGTGGGCCTCGTTCAGTCTAGATGTCTCAAAGAGCTATCTACAACAGGTAAGATGTTAACTGTTTATAATCTTTCTACAGAAACGCTTCAAAATATCTGAACTATTGTTTTAAACAACACATTGGTCTGTGGTTGACCAAAATGGGTTCAGTTATAAATGGGTTACATGGGCATACATATAAGTGTAAATTTAACTTTACTGACTTGAAAAAAATAAATATAATAAATAAAACTTTGCTCAGCCTGAAAAGTAGACGCCTCAAAACGAAACGAGAATTTAAACGTTGGCATCTCTCATGGATTAAAGGTGAAGTCTGCAGTTTCTGTAGAACATCAGCACTTAGAAAAAATTTCAACAAGCAAAGCATTCTGATCCCTCCCCCTCAGAGCCATATATGGCTCTGCCCCCTTGTGGTCTGTTGAAATTCAAATTCAAGCTCTGTTTTTATTGGCTGATTCAAATTCAAGCTCGGTTTTTATTGGCTGGTTACAAACTTTGTTTTTATTGGCTGGAAAATGGCGGGTCACTTTTTCTTTTTAGAAATGCTTATTTACCACCTGGAGAAGCAAGGGGACAATATTTTTTTTTAGTTTTTTTCAGAGATTACCTCTCTAACATCAATCTAGTGACAGAGTGAAGAAATATGTTAAAAATATATTGTTAGAAAAGTTACATATAGCAGCTTTAAGCATCACTTCCTTTGAGCACCACAAGAATATCTCGTCATTTGGGCCACTAACAGAAATATTTTCCCTTCAGGTGACATGAGCTCTAAATGTCTTTCAGGTCAGACCTAAACGTGTCTCTTGCTGCCGTCGAGTCTAATATTTCCAATCATCAGCTAAAGTCGTGTTAATTGTCACATCACATGAAAAAGCCCAATTTCAGCTCTACATAAATTTAACACTGTTTTTACTTTGAAAACATCACCACCAGTTAAATTACTGCACTTTTTGATGTGTTTATTGTATCTTAATTATGAGCATGGTGTTTCTTCCTTGAGCTGGAGGATTCCGCCCATCAAGGAGGTGTCAGCACATTTTAACTCGACTTGTCCCGCCCGTTAACACGGAGGGCAAAGTGTTACGCCAACAGAACTTCAGTAGTAAAGTTAAAAAGGGTGGAGCTGTTCAAAAAGGCCTCCGATTCAACAGGAATGTAGTTTTACTTTGAGCAAAACACTGTTAAGTATTAGATCGAAAAGAAGTCACTATTATTCAACGGTTTTAATCATTTTTAGAAAACGTTAGGTGGTTTCGAGAGGAGTTTTTATTTAAATATTTTTTTACTGTACATATCTCACAGCTAGCCAGAAAACAATCCTATAGGATATACTGTATTATTAAATTTTTTATTTTAAATATATAAAATGAAATTACATAAGAGTGAATCATTCACTCAGTCTATTTTTGACAAGTGTTAAATAAATAGATAATAGATAAAATTAGAACTTTATTGATCCCGCAGGAAATTGTTGTGCCAGAGTTTCCATACAAAGGAACGTACACAAGGAATCACAAAAACAGAGAATTAAAAAAAGAAAGGAAAAAAAAAAGACTAAAGAAGTTGAACTAACTTATCCTTAACTTTGACAATTTTTTAAATTAACCAGCTTGCTTTAAGCTAACTAGCTGTGTAGTAAGCTAACTAGCTGTGTAGCGAGCTGTTTTGCTAGATAAAATATAGCTGCAAATAAAATACAGTATACCGTATACTTTAAGTGTATGACATCAAATTGCATAAGAGTAAAAAGTCAAGTCGGTACAATGTTTTTTTGAATCTATTTAAATTTTAAATTAAAGCAGGACAGCTTTTTAGCTAGCATGTTAAGTAGCAAAGTAGAAAATTAGATGCTAGATAGGCAGATACTTAGCAAGCTAGCAATATAAACGTTGGTTACGTACCGTAACCCCAGATTCTATGAGTAGTTAGCGGAGCCCTTTGGCTCCGCCTATTGGAAGTCTCCCCCGCGCGTCAGCGCCTACTGAAAACCTTTTAGTCCACGCCCACCTACCGGATGGGCCCACCCCTCGGGTCGATAAAACCCCTCGACCGGGGTGAATCTATCTCCAAATATAGCTAATTCATTCAGCCATTTGGAAACAGCGTGGCCCAATAGCCAAAGGGCTCCGCTAACTACTCATAGAATCTGGGGTTACGGTACGTAACCAACGTTCTAGTGTCGTAGTTAGCTCCGCCCTTTGGCTCCGCCTATTGGAATAAAGGGCGTAGCAGGAAATAGTCCATGCCACGCTGGATCCCACCAATGAGGAGCATCTGCTCTCCCATTTCCAATAAGCACGTCCTTCCTCATGCAAGAGGAAAGGCAGGTGGTGGGCTGGAGGAAGGCCTGCAGGCCTTTAAACAACCTCCAGACGTGCTCTGCTGCTGTGCAGCAAGCCACAACACTGAAAGATATTGTTTGATGTTGTGTTTTTTTTTTTTTTTTTTGCACATAGACAAGGAGAGGAACACTCTCCGGCTGCAAAACAAAAATAGTGTAACGTCAACTGTTGCATGAACTATGTACAGAGGAACAGTTAAACATTAGGAGGTGTACTCCCACTACTTATCCAGGACTCCCAGAACTGAATGAGTCATAGAAAAAGTAGACACATCCCGTAAACAAAAACGGGTAAAAACAGGACGAGCTCCAAGCTGCGGCCTGACAGATGTCGCTGACCGACATCCCACCGTGCAGAGCTGCAGACGAAGCCATAGCTCGTGTCGAATGAGCTCGCAGAGACGCAGGAGGCTCCTTCCCCTCAGCTTTGTAGGCCTCTGATATGGCTTCACACAGCCAGTGAGAGAGGCGCTGAGAGGACAGAGCCCGACCCGCTGAGTTGTCCTAAATGGACAAACAAACTTTGAGAGCGGCGTACACTCGTTGTGCGTGCCAGATAAGCTCTGAGAGCCCTAATTGGGCACAGCCAGTGTGACCTAGCTTCCTCCTCTGAAGCATGAGGAGGGAGATGGAAACCACTAAGAGTTATTGTCCGAGATTTAAAAACTGCTGGTGAGCGACTTGGGATAAAGCCGGGTTAGGCCTCAAAGTCGCTGAGCTGCCATCAGGTTTAATATGTAAACAAGAGGGAGCTATGGAAAGTGCAGAGGTCACTCACCTTCTTTGCCGACGTGAGTGCCAGCAAAAGAGCAGTTTTATGGACAAAAACTTAATTGACACCTCCTCTAAGGGTTCAAAGGGGGCTTTGGTTAAAGCGCCCAGAACTAGTGCCAGATCCCCCTGAGGTGTGATGTCACGCTTCAAGGGTCTAAGGCGTCTAACGCCCTGTAGTGTCCGCGGGAACTCAATAACCACACCGTGTCGCTTCGTGCACCAAACTTTTACTGAACTCAAAACCCCCCCCACACACACACATTTACCCATGCCGTAAAGCATCTCTTAAAGGCACAGTAACATGTCGTAACAAACAGAGCACACCATTACAGACCCAACAAACACACTAAACACTGTGATTTCTGAACACAACATTTTCCCCCCTTCACCCCCCTTGAAAACATAACACTTTGCAAAGAATAACAGATTAAACTGGGCTCAATAAAACACAGATTAATAGATCTTTAGTAACACCATCACCCTGTCACATAGTCCCCAAGCCAGACAGGCGGGGCCCTCAGTCTCTGGGGCCGTGCTGGCTGCTGAGTGGAGTCGGGCAAAGCTGGTGGAGTATCCCCCACCCGAAAAGTCATTGGCCTAGGCTGCCAACCCATTGCCGTTGCTGGGGTCAGCGGTGAAACAGATGCTGGTGGAGCAGGTGCTGGTGGGGCAGATGCTGGTGGGGTGATGACCCTGTGCAGACGATTTGCGTGCCAACGACTCCCATTTTCCAGTCTGTATGTGGCCGGCCCCAATTGCTTAACCACCCGCAGTGGCTCTGACCAGAATGATTTCAGTTTATTTCTCCGATGAAGCCGTTTGATCCTGACCCAATCCCCTGCAGCCAGTGAGGGGGTCTGCACTCGGTGCGTGGCATCAAACCAATCCCCTGCAGCCAGTGAGGGGGTCTGCACTCGGTGCGTGGCATCAAACCTCTCTTTCATCCGGGCCTGCGAACCCTTCACCTGAGCTCTGGCTTTCTGGAGCTCTGGGCTCCCGCGTGCAGGAGCTGGCTCAGCTCTCAGACAGTCCAGGGGTTGCTTCAGTTCGCGCCCGATCATCAGCATCGCCGGTGAAACTCCTGTAGTGGGATGCTTGGATGCCCGGATGGTCAAGAGGGTTTGGTTGAGAGCGTCGCTGAATGTTCTCCCCTCCTCCAGACAGGCTCTGAGTCCATTTTTGAGAGTTTCATTGAGTCGTTCCACACCACCATTGCTCTCTGGGTGATAAACTGCTGTCCTGATGTGCCTGATGGAGCGTAGTGTGAGGAACTCTGTGAACTCTGCTGAGGTGAACTGGGCCCCATTATCCGTCGTAACAACACTGGGGAGGCCCCAGCGTCCAAACAGGTTGTCCAGGCAGTCTATGATGGTGTGTGCAGTGATGGAGCTCAGTTGACAAACCTCAGGCCACTTCGAGTGAAGATCATGAACAACCAGCAGGTAGCGAGCGTGAGCAGGTGCCCCCTGAAGTTCCCCACAGATGCCGACCTGAATATGTTCCCAAGGTGAAAGTGGCCAAGGGGTCGGGGTGAGAGGGGCTGTGGCAGGCTCACTCACAGCAAAGCCCAGGGCGAGGAACAAGTCTAGGCCCATAATGTTAGCTCCCTTCCGGGTGATGCAGAACTTGGCGTCAGGCGTAAATTGCTGATCATACTGGACAGGGAGGCGGACCACGCCCAGAGTGTCGATGGGAGAGTGACCGTAGCCCAACAGGGTTGTAGTGGCTGCTTCCAGGGGTGTACGGCTGAAGAAACGATCATACGTGCTTTTATTTAAAATTGACACTTTGGCCCCTGTGTCCACGAGGAGCGAGACGTGAGCTGCGCCCACGCGACATGTGCAGAGCTTGAACGATGGCTGCAGAGTCTGTACAGTGTTAATGGGAACCACAGTAGTATCCTGGCGAGCAGGAGAGGAGCGGCAGCAGCGTGCAAAATGATTCAGTTTATCGCATTTATGACAAAGTTTCCCATGTGCAGGACATGACTGGTCTCTAGTTGCATGGTTAGAGGAGCCACAGTTACCACAGCTCCTGGCCCCCCTCCTGCTGGGCCCCCTGTCCACTCTCTGCACATCCCAGCTGCCACTCGGCCAGTCAGCCCCCTCCACAGCCTCTGTGTGATAAACGGCCGATGTTGATGACGTCACTGGTTCGTGCGCCGCGCGGGAGAATTTTCGCGCCTCTGTTAGTGCTGTTTCAAGCTGCTTTCCAATAACCAGAGCGCCCGCCAGCGTCATGGAGTCTGGTTCTAATAACAGTCTCTCCCTCAGTTGGTCACACGACGTCTTTTCTATCAGCTGATCAACTATGAGTCCATCTTCTAACGCCCCAAAGTCACAGAGTCTAGCCAGCTCTCGTAGTGCTGAGACGTAGTTGGCTACAGACTCACCCGGTCGCTGCTTCCTCTGACGAAACTCGAAGCGGTTCATCCGCCGGCTCCGCCCGGAGCTGAAATGAGTCCTCAGTGCAGCTGTGGCCGTGGCGTATTTATTGTCCGCTAACGTGAGCGTGGCGAGGATTCTCTGACCCTCCTGGCCCAGACAATGGCGGAGGAGCGCGCACTTCCTCGCTTCCACCAGTTCAGTGTGTCCCAAAGCCAGCAAGTAGTCCTCGAACGCAGCTCGCCATCTGTCCCACGGGACGGCTGGGTCGCCGGGGACAGGCAGGAAAGGTGGCGGTGGTGGTAACGTGAGTCCGGACATCCTCGTCTGCCAAAATGTAGTGTCCGCGGGAACTCAATAACCACACCGTGTCGCTTCGTGCACCAAACTTTACTGAACTCAAAACCCCCCACACACACACATTTACCCATGCCGTAAAGCATCTCTTAAAGGCACAGTAACATGTCGTAACAAACAGAGCACACCATTACAGACCCAACAAACACACTAAACACTGTGTTTTCTGAACACAACACGCCCCTCAGGAAACGTTTAATCAGAGAATGATTGAATAACGTCCTGCCACCAAAACCCTCGTGACATGATGAAAAGACCGCCGCGTACACTTTTATCGTGCTAAAAACTAGCTTTCTCTCCAACAGCAGTTGCAGAAAAGCCAGGACAGAGCCAATGTCACATGCTGTGGCCTCGATGCCTCTGTCCCCGCACCACCGCTGAAAAGCTGCCCACTAGACGCATAAAGCGTAGTTGTGGGCGGGGTACGGGCGTCCTGAATCGTCCGAACCCCGGCTGGGGTGAGGCCTAAGTTGTTAGGCGGCGCCGCTCAGCTTCCAGGCCCAAAGGCGTTGGCCTATTTCTGGGAAATGCCTGATCGCCCCTCCCGCTTGGAGGAGAGCATCCTCCCTCCATGGCAGCTGCAGGGGGCTGTCCACTACCAGCTGCTGCAGGTCTGGGGACCAGGGTGCATATTTGCACTCTGGAGCCACCAGGATGAGAGACAGTTTCTCCTCCCGGACTCGTTCTAGCTCTCTTGGAATGAGAGGGACTGGTGGAAAAGCGTAAAGCTTCTTTTCTGACCACCGTCTGAGCGCAAAAACGTCCACTCCCAGAGGGGGGTCGTCTTTTGGGTTCAGTGAGCACCAGAGTGTACACTTCCTGTTGCTTCGGGCTGCAAAAAGGTCTATTTCTGCACGACCGAATCTGGCCCAAAACTGATTTATTAAGTCCGAGTAGAGAGACCAGTCTCCCTGACGTGGTCCCCCTCTCGACATGATATCTGCTCCCACGTTCAGCACTCCTGGGATGTACACTGCTCTCAGAGAGAGCAGGTTCTGCTGGGCCCACAGGAGTAGCCGCCTGGCCACGCGCAGCAGCTGAGCTGAGCGAGACCCATCCTGGAGATTGATGTACGCTGCTGCCACCTGGTTGTCGGTGTGCACCAGTACATGTTGCTGCTGAACTAATAGAATAAAATGTTCTAAAACCTTCTGGACTGTCATCAGCTCCAGAATGTTTATGTGGAGGTGGGTGTGGCTTGGCCACTTTCCTCCCACCGATTGGGAGAGGCACGTCCCCCTCCCATCCCATCAGAGACGCGTCTGTGGAAAACTGGGATGTGAGACGTAGGTGTGATCATGGAGACACCCTCCCTCAGGATGTGGGTGTTTCCCCAGAAACGCAGGTCTGGCCCCACGGATGGGGGAACCAGCACCATCCTGCGTTTTTGGTGCACTGGGTCCACGCGCAGGTTGGTAAACCAACGCTGGGCCGTTCTCCTGTGTAATAAACCCAGATTTAATACCACATGAGCGGCTGCCATCAGGCCCAGAAGGCGCATCACTGCTGCCGCCGTCACCACCTTCCCTGGTTGGACGCGCTTCAGCTGTGCTGTCAGATCGGCTGCCCTCTGCTCTGACAGGCGTGCTCTCATCGAGCGAAAATCCAGTTCTACCCCCAGGTAAACAATGGACTGTGCTGGGATTACTGAACTTTTCATCCAGTTTACAGCAAATCCCAGGTCCAGCAGGTGTTCTGCTAGTACCCTGGTCTGGACTACTGCTTCCTCTTGCGACCTGCTTAAAAATAAGTGGGTCGTCTAGATAAGACAGGATCCACATCCCTGCTGAGGGAAGTGGGCGTATCGCTGCTTCCACACACTTTGAAAAAGTTCTGGGAGCTAACCAGTAGCCGAAAACGAGCCTTTTGAACTCAAACTGGTTCCCCTGGAAGGAAAAACCTCAGGTATTTCCTGTGTTGTGGGATGATACTCACGTGCCAGTAAGCATCCTTCAGATCGAGGGATGTGAACCAGTCTCCCTTGTGCACATTCCTCAGCAGCTGTTTTATGGTGAGCATGTGAAAAACTTCTCACCAAAAATCGATCTGTTGAAAATCGACAGATCTAAAACTGGTCTCGCCCCTCCTTTTCTTGGGCACGAGAAAAAAATCGAGAATAGAACCCTTTGTTCTGATCTCCTTCTGCCACCTTGGAAATCGCTCCCTTCGACAGCATTTCTTGAATTTCTGACAGTAGGGAGTTTTGATTTTTGTCTGACAATACTGTTTCCAGTATTCCCTTGAAAGGTGGGGGTTTTGCAGCAAACTGGAGTGCATAACCCTTTCTTATGATTTTTGACAGCCACCTGTCTAAACTGCATTTTTGCTGCCACTGCTGGTATCTTCTGCCCAGTGGCAGCGCGAGAGCTTGCTGTCTCGAGCGCATCATGTGGGTCAGCCAGTCGCTGGGGCCCTCCTTCCGTTACCACGGTAACCCACGGGGGCCCAGCCCAAAAAGGGGCAGCCCGATGTGCTAGGGGCGTGACGCGACGTTGCGTCTGACGTCGACGCGCTTGCTGACCCGGGGAGCGCTCGCTCTGGTGAAGCGGTGCTCCCGTTGAGCGCCGTGCGTCTTTTGGCGGGCGGTGTTTGGCTAAGTTGAGTGGCTTTTCTTTTCTTACCTCGATCGGAGCTTTGCAGAGAGGTGGCGCCACTCATGTACGTGGAACGCCAGTTAAACGTTTGATGAGGCGGAGCCCCGGCAGCCTGAGCGTGGACCGGGCTCGCGTCACGTGACATTAAGCAGCGCGCTGTGGGATTGACCCCGCGTCGACTGCGTGGCACGAGGTGCAACCAACATGGCGTCAAACATGGCGTCTGGTTGTTTAGCTAGCTTTTGTGACCCTTGCCGGGCAGCCTCGTGGTTGCACCGGCGTCATTTATTTTTAGCAGCGGACGGGTTTCATTACCCGGTTCAGAGTTAAAAATAACGAGTTCACCAAACATGAAGCATTGTTTAGCTAGCTTTTTTTGTGACCCTTGCCGGGCAGCCTCGTGGCTGCACGGCGTCATTTAATTTTAGCAGCGGAGTTAAAATTAACGAGTTCACCAAACATGAAACATTTATTAATTGTTACCTTGTTTGAGCTATCTTTACTCGAGGTTAGCTTTTGTGTGGTGGGAAGCATGTGTAGTCGTGCGGCTGAGGGGTTATACGGCCCGACAGACAAGCCCGAAACATGAGAGAAAACGTTATTCAAAACATTTCGCTCTTTATTGATATTACACACACTTCCCGCAACGAGACATTTCTGCTGAGGCGGTCGGCTGTAGGGGTTCTGCTTCTGGCCGCCTCTGCCCTGATAGCCGCCACGGGCCTGGTAGCCGCGGCCTCGTGGAGCGTGTTGCTCACCGTCCCACGGTCGCTGCTGCTTCTGTTTGAAAACCGGCTGCTGTGGTTGTCGCGAGCCCGCTGCAGCCGATGGCTGTTTCTGGTCCCGGCGGTCTTCTCCCCCGTCTGGTTGTCGAGATGGCGGGCGAGTGGGCATGAAGCCACTCACCGTCTCGGCGACTTCGTCTCTCTTTCTGCCAGAGCTCCGTCACTGCTGGGAAGCGAGGCCAGACCGGGTCTGGACGCCGCTGTGACGCGGTGCCGAACCTCGAGCCCGCCAGGTCGTTCGGCCTGGGCGGAGAGGGGGTTGGCACCGTCAGGCCTTTTTGCGCGGCCGCCCCGAGGATGATGTCGGGAAGGACCTGCATCAGGGATCCCATCGGAGTCAGGGGGGCGTCCGGCGGTAGAGGCTGGGAGGGGACCTCAGAGCATTCGCTCCTACGGTCCTCGTCCGAGGCCTCGCTCTCTAGAAGGGGGGGAGTGGTGTCAGACTGGGTCTGGGCGTCGCTGCGACGTGGTGCCCTACCTCAAGCCCGCCAGGATGTTTTTCCTGGGCGGTGAAGGGGTAGGCACCGACAGTCCCTTCAGCACGGCCGCCCCGTGGATGATGGCGGGCAGGTCGTGCATTAGGGAGCTCATTGCTGAGAGAGAGGGGTCCTTTGTGACCGCCTCGAGGTCGACCGGTTTGTCCAGTAGCGTACGGTCCCGGAGAGTCCATTTGTCTTCACCGATGGGGTTGAACAGTTCTGCCCGTCTTTCCCTCTCGCACAGTGGTAGCTTGGCGCAGAGGGGGGCAGTCGCTGTCCGGGGCCGCGCGTTCGGCTCCCAGGCACCTTTCGCAGGTGTCGTGGCCGTCGAAGCTGAGAATCAATCCAGCGGAGCAACCTGGACCGGTCTTTGCCATCTTGATGGAAAAAATAATGATAATTTCAAAAAATTTACTAAGGTTCTCATTCGGGCTGAATGAAGAAGAGATAGATTCACCCCGGTCGAGGGGTTTTATCGACCCGAGGGGTGGGCCCATCCGGTAGGTGGGCGTGGACTAAAAGGTTTTCAGTAGGCGCTGACGTGCGAGGGAGACTTCCAATAGGCGGAGCCAAAGGGCGGAGCTAACTACGACACTAGAACATAGTTGCAAGCAAAATGGCTAGCTTATACTGTATGAGGCATTTTCGTGAACCCAAAAAGGATTACTGTAAATAACTTTGAAGTCCTTTACACAGCTTAAATCCGTTGTCCTTTTTAGATGTTGGAACTTTCGAGGACGTCTGAACAATTCTATAAACATTGTCAATGTCGGCAAGTCCTGCAGCGACCGACTGAAAAACGCCATTGCTCCACTGTCTGTTGCCTGCGCACCAGAAGTGATCAATGTGGCTAAATAATGTGGAAATGCGTGGCGTATAGCCTATTGACCTTGTGCATGCTCAAAGTCTTTTGCAATGCATTGATATACTGTATTCATACTCCTTTACGGATCAAAGAAATACAGTTTGTTGAAACATCCTACTTGTTTCAGCTGGTCTGCAGTCCTTCAGACATCTGGCAACATTTCACGTTGAGGAACTTTAGCTATCACAACCTAAAACACCAATTAAACACATTTAAAATAATGTTTGTGTATAAAGTCAATAAACAAAAGATGGGACCAAAAGACTAGAGTTGAATGACAACGACAAACATTAGAAAATGCTGTGAATGTATTTTTATTCTGTAAAAAGAACCATTAGTATAAGAATAAAGAGTCAAATCAATAACGTAAAGTTTAATTTATAAATCTACCTAGATTTTTTATTTTATTTTTAAAAGTAGGACTAAAAACGTATTCCAAGTATCTGTGGGCTTTTTTAGCCAGCTAGCAGCGAGATGCTAACTAGCTAGCTATGTGGTATCTGGCTATTGTTGAAACTCGTTAACATAAGAATAATGTCTATAATCAATACTCAAGTTTTTCTATACATATACTGTGTATATATATATATATA
>JBBPBX010000394.1:52656-78825 GCA_038048925.1 Garcialebias charrua
TTAGATTTTTTATTATGAATAAAACTAGACCTATAGGTTGAACTCTGATGACTAGCCTATGTTTAATTTTGGCTATTTAAAAAAAAAACAGAATTCTACAGAATCTCGCTAGGATCAGCTTTTGTTTTTCTATATAAGAACATTACATATTAAAATTTTGACGTGACATTTCAAACTAAACAATTCAGCAACTTATAACTTTTGTGGGTTCTCAGCAAGGTTAAAACAATAAAACTGGCACCTCAGACATAAGTACCAGTACAGGTAGTCTGTGATTTAGTCTACTTACATTTGTGTAAATAAAGATAAGTGGTTGCTCCTGTTTTATGGGGGTGATCCTTTTGCCTTTGCCCTCAGTGATATTCGTGGAACCTATGAATCAGAGGTGATACTGTTACAGGGAAACCTTTGCAGGAAGAGATGTTTTGGGACGTAATCCTCGACTACACCTATGGGTGTGTTCAAAGTCTTTGTCAAAGTCTGGGAGAATATTTCTGACTAAAAGCTGTTTAGGCATGTTGCTATGGAGAAATTTACCAACACTGGAGGGCCTGCATGAATCTGAGTCACTCGGAGAATCTGGATTTCTTAAAAACCCCTTTGGTGATGTTGCAATTGTACTAAAAAGAAACAGTCATACCTATTTTTTTGTTTAGTCTTTTACTGGCTTACACAAATAAAAAAAACACAATTACATAAATTTTGTAAGTGAAACAAACAGCTTCATTTAGATGGGCGACAATTTCATCAAAGTTAGAATTTGACTTCCTTCCCTTTAGTCTCAGATTCAATCATGTTTCCGTTGTTTTTTCTTCCTTCATGGCTGATTCAGAGGGACAGACTTAGGCCGCCACAGACCGAGGCAGGAAATATTTTGCGTGTGTGGTAAAGAGTAAAGAATTTGTGTGTTTAAGGACGTGTTTGTCTTTGCATCACTGCGTCCCCTCCCTTTCTCAGCTCGGACGCATTTTCTTCCACCACCAACTAACTTTCAAAGGTAAAGTCTGAACTCTTTTCTTGCAGTTTTTTCCTTCTTTTTCTTCTTGCTTCTTTTAAATCTTGTCCCCTTTTCCCTAGCCTGGTTAAAACCAGACCCTTGTCCTTCACTTCGCTTTGGGTCTGGTTTTAACCAGGCTACCTTTTCCCCAGCTTGCTCATCAAATTCCTTCCCCTGAAAACAATGGAGGAATCTCACTCCAGGACAATGAATCTTTTAGTTTCATTTCACCCTGGTATAGGCAACTATCAGTCTTTTGCCCTGGTACGACTTCCCTGTTATCAGCTGGGAAATGCGTGTTTGATTTGCTCACTACCCTTTTCCTTGTCTTGTTTCTTGCTGTCATCATATATGCAACTGTTTTACAACTTCCTCAAAATTTGCAGGATGACAGTCATTACATAGTTTTAATAACTATGGGCCTTCTCCTATTCCGCTCCTGCTTCCTGGAATATCTTACAAAAAGACTTAAAGCTCTCGGCCTTGACCTCTATATGGTTTTAAGAATTTGTTGGAATCCTGGCAAAAACCAATGCAGATAATGTTCCTGTTACTGATTTTCTACATCTACCTTATAATGTTTTGATACTCTAATATTTTGTTTTAATTTGTTAAAAAAAAACTAAAAAAATCTTTATTTCTCTCTTATGTTTGTCTATTGTTGATTGTTTAAGGAAATTTCTACCGTTATTGTTGTCATCATTCTTTAGTTTGTAGCAGGTCGCTCTTGTAAATTAGTCCTCGAGGCTCAATGAGATTAACCTGACGAAATAAAGGTTGAATGAATGGGGTAGAGGAGGGCGGCCAACGCAGGACCCGAAAGTCGTTCGGTCCCCAGCCATTCCCACATGCCGTGGCGTCTCTGAACAAGACAGATAATCCCCAATTGCTCCCTGGATGCTTACATACAGTAGCTGCCCACTGCTCCACCTGGGTGTACCCTAGGTGCGATGGGTTAAATGCAGAGAACCAATTTCGCCATTGTATTGAAACATGCAATGATAACACATAGCACTTTCTCTTTATACCAATAGTCCATTTGCACCTCTCTGCCATATCTCTGTTTTGATTTTAGTCTCTTTAAGAACCTATCCATCCATAGAGCCACACCCTGCTGTGTGAACGATCATCCTCTGACAAGTTGCGTTCAGGTTTGTCCACGCCGGCTGCTCTGAATGCCTGAACATGGTATCTTCTCATATTGCTGTGCACTCAGCAACCCGTGGGTGACTGATCGGTTCAGTGATCCCAGAAGACGATCTGTACCCTCATGTCTTCACCTGGATTGTTTTCTGTCCTGCTGCTTTCCTCTCCATCTAACCAGACACCCCCTAATGCTCCAGCAGACAAGTTCAAGAGGACATCTGGTTTTATTGTACCTTCTGACCTGTTAGGATGTTTTTTCCTAACAAAGATCTTTTTGGTGCAGTGACAGTCATCAATGCTGACATTGTTTGTCTCATGTAAGTAGCTTGACGATAGGACAATGTACAGGGAACCCTCGACTTACGGCGCCCTCGACCTACGGCAACTCGGACTTACGAACGCGCTCCGAACGAATGCCATGTGCTCTGAGTTTCGACTTACAGACAAAATCCGGACTTACGAACGGCACGTGTTCTGAGCTCCGACTTACGTCTACGAACGGTCCGTAGGTCCGGAACTCGTTCGTAAGTCGAGGGTTCCCTGTATTACGGTAAATAACCCTTTAGCTCAAATTAGGTCAGTCATATCAATAGACAAGACAAAATTAAAATCCAACTAGAAGTGCAATAAAATAGATAATAGGGCTTTAAAACAGAACTAAATGAGTATTATCCCCTCACAGAGGAAGTGCACAATCATTACACAACTCTACTGCAGCAGGTCACCTGTCAAAAACTTTGACTTTACTTGTAGACGGTTTAAAACGTTGCCCTCAATCACTCAGAAGTAACATCATAGATGATTTTGAAATTAATCAGTGTTTGTGAAGAAACGAGAGGTTCTAAATCGTTGTTGCCTCTCTTCTATCAAAACCGTCTGACATTTTTGTTCTCACCCATATTTGGGAAAGTTTCATATGTTGCAGGTTTGACAGCTTGGTGTTGGAGCATGTAGGTGGCCAGATGTGGAAAGACCAGTTTTAGGGGCAGATTAAAGCAATTGAAATTGCTCTAAACTTCCAGTGACAGGATTACATTGCTTTTAGATTATCGTGGGTTTGTCTAAACAGTAAAACACTTATCTCAGTATCTAACAAGGTTCAGTCAGGTCATCTGGATGAATTCTTCTTTGTCGAAACGTTTCCTCTTTTATCCAAAAGACTTCTTCAGTCGGAGGAGCTACAAAGAAACTCAATCTATAGCAACTTCTCATAGTGGATCAACCGGTCTGCTGGCGACTAGGGCTGTAGTGATACAGTAATCTCACGATACGATACACGATATTCTGCTCACGATACGATATATATTGCGATATTCAGCAAACGATACAATTCAATACAATATTGCGATTTTCTGAAAGATTTTAAAGGGACAGAGTGATTTTGGTGACATTTTGAGACTGTTATAGACTTGGATTTAATTAATTTAACTGAAAACTGATTAAAAGCACCAACTACACAATACTTGGCTCTGGTTGGACATGGACACAGACTTAAAGTCGACAGCTGGACAAAATGAATCAAAGAAGTGGTGAGAAAACATGTTTCTTTCAATTGAAACAGTAAAAACTGTAGCTTACATGCATTTGTAAAGTAAATAAAGTGCACCAAGTGCCCTGCTCTGAATAGTTTGAAACCTTTTTAACCTTGACACTTAACATCTGAAGGAATCACTCTGCTTGGTAAGTAAACAGTAATATGACTTCTCCAAAACAGTCTATAATTCAAGTAATGAAGAACATTTAACTTCAAATGCACCCATCTTAGCAGAGCAGCTTAAGGCCTGTAGATAGACCCTGACTAATAAGTGAACTCTAAACAGAAAGTCTACTCTGCAGACCAAGTGAGCTACATTCTCCTCAGATTTTTGTTTAGAAATAGAATCTGATCGACGTGCTCTGGGAGAAGTGCACTTCTCTGCACAGTGATGATATCTCCAGGGGTGGAGAAGACTCTCTCTAGCCGTTTTCGCATTGACCAGCCCTTAAAGGCCCGGGTGGCCCCGCCCCGCCCTCTAACCCGGGTTCAGCGTGTCCGCATTTTCCTTTTTTTCCCCGGCTCCGCCCTCGTTTTGGAACCATCTCCACCGTGGTTCCATCGGACCGCGGCCCGACGGGCCCAGTTTCACGTCATTTACTGCTCACATTTGATTCGTTGTTTGCAGCAGGGGCTGGACTGCTTCGTGTAGGGGCGAGACCAGAGGGCGTGACTAGCTGCGTGTTGAGTCATCAACTGCGATTTCGCCAGCGCACCTAAAAACACTCTATTTTCATCTAAAAACTACTTTTGAGTGCATAAAAATGATCGGAAACGTGTGTTTATATGCTTAACTTGCTAACTGTAGTGAAAAAACACATGAAAACTCAGTATTTATTTCGTTTTTTCCAAAAATTCGCAACCCGGAAGTCCGCTCGTAAATTTCGCCAGCGCACCTAAAAACACTCTATTTTCATCTAAAAACTACTTTTGAGTGCATAAAAATGATCGGAAACGTGTGTTTATATGCTTAACTTGCTAACTGTAGTGAAAAAACACATGAAAACTCAGTATTTATTTCGTTTTTTCCAAAAATTCGCATTCTGAGCTTTTCGGTAAGAACTGCCCACCCACGTCAAGTGAATACCCCACCCACGTCAAGTGAACACCCCACCCACTTCAAGGCTTGCTCTCCGGACAGTGCGCAATCAACGAGGGCGGGCCAGAGCTGGCTCTGGGCCAACCAGAGACGAGCGGGACCGGGGAGGGCCGGCAAATGCGTAAACGGCTTCTGAGGATACACTGGTGCCAGGGATGCAGAGGTATCTAAAAAAGCTAAGTCTGGTCCTCTGGACATTCAAAAAAAAAAATAATAATAATAATNTTTTTTTTAAGGTACGATACTTGCAGATGAATATCAATTTTTTTCTTTCCTAGAAAAAAAATCGATATTTATCACGATATCGATATTTTTCCACAGCCCTACTAGCGACAGCCAAAACTAGCTGTTCACATGCAAAAGGAGGACCATCAACCTAATAATTGATCGTTAGTGCCCTGATGGCCACTTGCTATTCACAGAGGGCTGAATGATACTAGCAATAACAGCATTGGGACAGTTGGGCATGGGGGCCTCTGTCCCTGTTTGATGATGGATGGCCTACTTCACTCCTCTCTCAAACCATTGTTCCTCTCTATCAATGATGTGAACATCTTCATCCCTGAAAGAGTGACCGCTGGTCTGCAGATGTAGACTGCAGAGTCCTGGCCTGATGATGTTGATCTTCTGTGCTGGGCCATCCTTTTGGCCAGTGGCTGTTTAGTTTCCCCGATGTAAGACTGATCACAGTCCTGACACTGAACAGCATACACAATATTACTCTGTGCCAGGAGACTGGACCTTTGGGATGATAATAATAATAGCTCTGTAATTAATTAAAAATATATATTCACAAACTCAGTTATAGAGGACAACAGAAAGCACATTTACTGCTTTTCTCTGCATTTTTTATGGTTGCCAAGCTCCCCAATCCACATCTGACCTGGTTTCATTGGTGCATGAGTGTAAGGGATTATTACGGTAGGCCTAAACAGTTTTTATTTATTTATTTTGGTGAAATGCAATGGCCCTCATGCACAAAAATGTTCGTATTCTTATCCTAACTTCCTCCTACTTTTGTTCGTACGAAGTGTTCGTACGAACATGCCACGTCAGATCCAACAAAGTCTTCTATAGTCAGGAAATGTGTGTATATGAGCTGTGTAAATAATGATGAATCCCACCTGTTCTATTCACGTGCTCGTGCACGCGAGAGGTTATTTACATAATTCCCACCCCTCAAAACACCATATAAGGATATAGTTTCCTGCCACCGCGAGCAGGAAGTGTCCATTCATTCCGGCTTTTATGCGTCAGAAAACACACAAACGCGTTTGGCGAATTAAAATGACTCGCCTTTGATCATAGTGTCAGCCCCGGATCTGAGCGCAGACCCACACAGAATACAGATGACATCAGTGAGCGCCCACAGTCAACAGGCAGTTTATATTAAAAATGACATGAAGCAACTTTCGCCTTTCTTCTCCCCTGTCTCTGCAGCAGCGCTGTGTGTGTGTGTGTGTGTGTGTGTGTGTGTGTGTGTGTGTGTGTGTGCCGACAGAGGCGCGTGGCGCGTTGCGTGGCACACCGGGTGGTCGACATGAGTGGGGGCGCGTTGCGTGGCACACCGGGTGGTCGACATGAGTGGGGGCGCGTTGCGTGGCACACCGGGTGGTCGACATGAGTGGGGGCGCGTTGCGTGGCACACCGGGTGGTCGACATGAGTGGGGGCGCGTTGCGTGGCACACCGGGTGGTCGACATGAGTGGGGGCGCGTTGCGTGGCACACCGGGTGGTCGACATGAGTGGGGGCGCGTTGCGTGGCACACCGGGTGGTCGACATGAGTGGGGGCGCGTTGCGTGGCACACCGGGTGGTCGACATGAGTGGGGGCGCGTTGCGTGGCACACCGGGTGGTCGACATGAGTGGGGGCGCGTTGCGTGGCACACCGGGTGGTCGACATGAGTGGGGCGGGGGCCGCGCGCGGGTCGCGCAAGGTGGTGGACGTGGGGGGGTGTTGAAGCCGCTTTAATTAAACCAATATGTGTGGTTGCATTTAATTGTTTAAACTCGAAATATTTTCTAAATAACGAAATATAAAGTTATTAGTGGAGAAAAGGCAGTCTGGATGACAGCAGACTGACGCTCCTAAAATATACGACAGGTCTGGACCACACGTAGATTCTGTTCGTATCTGAAAAAAATCCTAGGATACGAAAACATTGTTGGATGCCACAAATGATCCCAAATCACTCGCACGCACAGTATACGCACAAATCTGTGCGTACGAACGGTTTGTGCATGAGGGCCAATCTTATTCCGTTCACTTCAACACTTGCTCTTCTCAAGGGCGGATGTCTCCTCTCGGTCTCCGCTTTGCTTTTGCTTCGTCTTGTCTGTGAAACTGTCTGAGAGCCTCTCTTCTACAAAATCTTCCGAATCATAACTATGGACTTCAATTTGGTCAGTTGGTCCCTCAACACAACTGATAACATTTCTTCAACAAGAAGACAGGCTGTAGGCGAGCTGATTTGCCCTGTTGGCATGCACACAGCTGGATATCTCATCGACTTGGAAGACTTGATGACGTGTCTATCTCTGCTGTCATCTGTGGATCTTAAGGACACATATTTAATTGGATTTATGATAACTGGTTCCTGCTTTTTGGATTTGGCTGGTTCCTGGTCTATCAACACACAAGGAAGACGTTGGCAGCAAATCTGGACCTGGTCAGGCTGCCTGCCTTACATGATGGCTTGGTTCATGTCTCGAAAACCCAGACTTTTGGCTGAATGGATTAGATCTCTGGGATTTTCTCAGGCATGTTCCATTGGTATGGTCATTTTAATTTGGACATTTCGGAAGCGAGTGGACCGACACAGACTGAAGGTAGATGTCACTAAAGTTCTGCCTGTTCTCAAAACAATCGTGTTTATCTGACATTCGGCTCCCCAACTGGCCTTGACAGGTCGTCTTATCTCAACACGCCTGTAGAAGTTTTGTAAACTTGACGCTCTCACCCTCCCAAACCTTCTACTGAGGAATTCCACGGACTTTTCAGAGGAGCCCAGCTGAATAAACATTCTGTCATCATTTCAGGACTCTGGATTCGCCTCTGGCCGTCCTCAACATTTTTGACCTTCAAACAGAGGTCAAAAATGTGTTAGGAATTTTTTTTGTCTCCAAACCCTATGTGCCATTTTTCACCACTTTTATTGTCTGTCCAACAGATCTCACTTGTAAATGAGTCTTCGAGGCTCAATGTGACTTATCTGTTTAAATAAAGGTTGAATGAATGAATGAATGTGTGTATTGAAAGCTAGATTATATTAGGCCCTGTGCTGGTGGAAAGATATGTGTTTTTGGTTGCTATCTATGATCCCGTAACCCTGGTTTTATGTTGTATTTGTTTTTGTGTCCCAAGAAACCAAATCAAGACCAAGTAAAGAAGGGAAAGCTACAGTTACATGACGGAAAAGAGTAGGAATACTGAGTAGGTTTCTCCTGAAGTGTATCTAGGTGTTTAGCTTTAGTCAGGATCCAGGAACCCGACCCTCACTTCTGCTCAGCGCCCTATCTATCCCCAGGCCACAGGTAGGCTTTCATCACTCCGGCTCCAGTTTCCTCCCTCATATAAGCTAACCAGGCCAGGTGAGCTCAAACAGTCCTCCACGCCAGGCTGCCCGCTACTCTCAAAGCTTCTCACACAACAAACACACACTCCAGTGAACACGCAGAATGGAGCCGGAGGCGGACAGCATGCTGCAGGTACCAGAGGAGATCATACAGTTAAGTGGACCGGGCCATCGTTCTGTTCTCTGTGAGCCTCTCCAAACTGTAACCTTAACCCAAGGAGGGGGGCATTTGTCCCTCTTTGTTTCTTCACTCTTTCACCTCCTACCATCTTTCGTGTGTTCAAATATTGGCTGTAGTGCTCCGTCACCCTGGTTGTTTGCTTATTTTGGTCAAGAATGGAGGGAATGGAACTGCTCACGTTCTGTTCTTTGCACCTTAAGGCTAATAATTACACATATACTAAACAATAAACATGTACCGTAATTAGCAGTATACTGGCATAATTAATGCCAATATTTTCATTGTTTTCTGCTTCTTAATGCTCTACAGAGGAGTTGGTCTAATGTTGGTTCACCGTCCTGCAGTTAACTCTAACTCACGATCAAACTAATTATTTTGTTTCTCAGTCGCTTTATCATTTATGATAGATGCCTGGCGCCTTTATTTTTCCCAAAACATAGACGGCTGTGTTATAAAAATATATATATCAGTTGATTAGCGAGTGCTCTGCCCAAGTTGTGTTTATTTAATCTGTAATATTGATCTGGTTGTCAAAGCTGTCCAAGTATATCTAAAGAGGTTTGCTTATCTAAAGAGGAAGGAAACTTCAGCAGATCGATGTGGCCGCAGCAGGCTCGAGATAAGGGTTGAAGTTTGATAACGAGTTTGATTTTTATCTGTTGAAGCTAAACCGTGAACGTATTTCACTATTATTATGCATCAAATGGTTTTTCACTAATTTTACCGAGCTGAAGTCAAAAAGTAAAACTATCATTCCTTAAGGAAATGCATATCCCCATCATGTTGCACACCAGCATTTATCTCTTTTAGTATAGGTTTAGGATCACTCTCAGCTGCCTACTACCATACCAAGTTTCAACTTAATAGCTGTAAAATTGATTAAGGTATAGCCAACTTTGTGTTGGCTAATATTCATTAGATGTGAAAGCCATCTTGAATGGAGTGAACTCCAAAATTTAAACCGTTGTAGAGGAGCATCTAATGGTGAATTTCTTTGTGTTTTATTAATATCCATCCACTGGTTCATGATATATTTTGCTAACAGACTGATAAACACCCATGCACACAAACAGTTACATTACTGGCGACCTTTCATGGAAGCAGGCACCCAAATCAACTCAAAACAACATTGTTGAGTTGCAGTTTTTACATACATTTGTTCAGTTGTGGGTTTCAATTTGCCACTGATTTCCTGTTACAACACATTTGTGAAGCAGACACTTATTGATCAGCTGGTCCGTTTTTAGGAAATTTCCTGAGAAGTTTTAGAACAGATCCAACCAAGAATGGTGAAGGTCAAACATCCTTGATCTGTAAATACTTAGTTGTTTGAGAGCTGAAAGAAATAAAAATTGGTATTTGCTCTACATCACTCAAAAAACTAAACTAAACACTAGCCAATAGTGTGCTGTCAGCTAGCTGTTGCTACATTGACCAATCATGCCTTGTCACGTGTACACATAGCTAGTAGCTAATCGATAGCGTACCTTCAGCTAGCTGTTGCTACATTGACCAATCATGCCTTGTCACGTGTACACATAGCTAGTAGCTAACCAATAGCATACCTTCAAAGTCAAAGTCAAAGTCAAAGTCAACTTTATTGTCAGAACTGCAATATGTACAGGACATACACAGGATTGAAATTGCGTTTCTCTCAGTCCCTCGGTGCAACAGTAACCATTTAAACACTAAAACACTAAAACATTTAATAAACATAAGCATAAAATAGTAAAAGTGTAACACTGTCCTGAGTTTTTGCATAGTAGTATAAAAGTATGAAAATTTACACCAACACTAAAACACTAAACATTTAATGAACATAAGCATAAAATGAAATAATAAAAGTGTAATACTGTCCTGAGTTTTTGCATAGTAGTATAAAAAGTATAAAAAGTATATCTATAAAATAAACTGAAGGTTCTAGCATTGACATTTGCAAAGAGTGGCAAAGCAGCATATGAGTTAATGTACACAGTATATGTATGAGGTAGTTGATGTTGGTATAGAGGCAAAGTGGCATATGCAGTAAGGCACATAAGGCACATTGGGCATCCTTAAATAAGGCTAGTCAGAGAATACTGTATATGTATCAGCAGTAGTGTAGATATAAAAGTAGTGTAAATGTAAACAGTAGTAATAAATGTAAACAGTAGTAATAAATGTAAACAGTAGTAATAAATGTAAACAGTAGTAATAAATGTAAACAGTATTAATAAATGTAAACAGTGAATGTAAACAGTAGTATGACTATAGGCAGTAATGTAATACAAACATTAGTGCAAATATGAGAAGTAGTGCAAACTGAATGAGCACATGACCGAGAGTTTAGTGAATAACCCGTTTGATGACACAGAGTCCAGTGTTAAAATCTTTGTGTTGTGTGGTAATGTGTGAGAAAGTTTTTTGTGTTAAGGCAGTTCAAATGGGAGGGGAGGCAGAGCAGGCAGAGTGTTTAGCATCCTGACTGCCTGATGAACAGAGCTGTCTCTCAGTCTGCTGGTTCGAGCCTGGAGACTCCTCAGTCTCCTCCCTGATGGCAGCAGTCTGAAGCAGCTGTGTAGTGGGTGTGTGGGATCACCTGCCATGCAGAGGGCTTTCCGAGTGAGGCGTTTGCTGTGTAAGTCCTGCAGTGAGGGGAAGGAGGTGCCGACGATCTTCTCAGCTGCTCTCACGATGCGCTGGAGGCTCTTGCGGCAGGATGCAGTACATGCACCAAACCACACCGTGATGCAGCTGGTCAGGACACTTTCTATGGCACCTCTGTAGAAGGTGCACATGATGGGGGTTGAAGCTCCAGCCCTTTTCAGCTTGCGGAGAAAGTAGAGGCGCTGGTGAGCCTTCTTGGCCAGTGATGCAGTGTTCCTGCTCCAGGACAGGTCCTCTGAGACGTGCACTCCCAGGAACTTGGTGCTGTCTACTCTCTCCACTGCGGTGCTGTTGATGGTCAGAGGGGCATGTTGGGCATCCCTCTTCCTGAAGTCCACAACAATCTCCTTTGTCTTCTCCACGTTGAGAGTGAGATTGTTGTGTCCGCACCACAAGGCCAGGCGGCTCACCTCGTTCCTGTAGTCCGTCTCATCGTTGTTGCTGATGAGACCCACCACTGTTGTGTCGTCCGCAAACTTGATAATAATAATAATAATAATAATAATTAATTCAATTTATAACGCACTTTTCATTACTGAAAATCTCAAAGTGCTACACATATATTGAATGCTACACACATTCATAAACCGGTGGCGGCAGACTACCATGCAAGGTGCTTTCCAGTCCTACCGGGAGCAACTCAGGGTTAAGTGTCTTGCCCAAGGACACAACGACACATGGTGCGGGTCCCGGGAGTCGAACCGCCAACTTTCCGATCGGGAGACGACTGCCATTACCACTACGCCACGGCCGCCCATGATGAAGTGGTTGGAGCTGTATGAGCTGTATTCAGCTAGCTGTTGCTACATTGACCAATCATGCCTTGTCACGTGTACACATAGCTAGTAGCTAACCAATAACATACCTTCAGCTAGCTGTTGCTGCGTCAACCAATCACGTCTTGTCACGTGTACACATAGCTAGTAGCTAACCAATAGTGTACCTTCAGCTAGCTGTTGCTGCGTCGACCAATCACGTCTTGTCACATGTACACATAGCTAGTAGCTAACCAATAGTGTACCTTCAGATAGTTGTTGCTACATCGACCAATCACGTCTTGTCACATGTACATGTAGTACGCCAATAACATGCCATCAGCTAGCTGTTGCTTGGACAAATCACGTCTTGCCACGTGTACATGTAGCTAGTAGCTAACCAATAGCGTACCTTCAGCTAGCTGTTGCTGCGTTGACCAATCACGTCTTGTCACATGTACACATAGCTAGTAGCTAACCAATAGCGTACCTTCAGATAGCTGTTGCTACATCGACCAATCACGTCTTATCACATGTACATGTAGTACGCCAATAACATGCCGTCACCTAGCTGTTGCGTTGACAAATCACGTCTTGCCATGTGTACACGTAGCTAGTAGCTAACAATAGCGTGCCTTCAGCTAGCTGTTGCTGCGTCGACTAATCACATCTTGTCATGTGTACAAACAGTTTGCAGATGATGTGCCTTCAACCAGCCACTGCTGCGCCAACCAATCATGTCTTGTCACATGTACACAATACATAGTATGCCAATAGCGTACCTTCAGCTAGCTGCTACTGTAACGGGGCTCACGTACAGCTGATTTTATCTGCCCAGTGTACAGGAAACAAAACAAATCTGACCGGGAAGGGAGCCAGACGCTGCTCCCACTGCGCGTCATCAGACGCGTTCTGTGTGAACAGACATCTGTTGACAAGCAGCAAACACTGTGCGTTGGGAGCATTTTGACGCGTTCGGTGGGAACCTGGCATAAATGTAATTTTCTTTTAATGTTAGTGTTTTGTAAAAATATAACCAGTGCTTTTCTTATTGTTGTTGTTTTGTCCTTATCCCCTTCATTTCCTAATATTTTATTATTTTTTTTATTTTATTATTTTTGTAGAAATAGCCCCCCCTGGTGGCTGATGTCACAGGCCGCCACTGCACCATGTGTTGTTGTAGTACGTCGATCATTTGCTTCAGCTAGCTGTTGCTGCATTGACCAATCGCGTCTTGTCAAACCTAATTTAGTGAAAGCTAATTCAGCTAAACGTTTCCAAAGTGGTCGAAAACGTTAATCTGCTAAACAAAATAATTAGTTCTGCTATTAACTGTTTGCGGATTAGCAGAACTGTGCCCATCACTGCCATGAGATGTTGCTAATCTTTTACTGCAATGATTATCGTCACTCCTCTAATGTAATTTATTTAGTCTTTTTTTTTGTTTGTTTGTTTTGTTCTGATTTATTGTGTTGAAAGCAGTCTATGCTTTTACAATTTATAAACTCAAAATTGTACAAAACTTGCTCTAGAGTTCTTGTTACTTTCTCAGACTTTGAAAGTGTCAGTACAAAAACAGGTTTTGCTGAATCATGTAAGAAGGTAAAAATGTTCAGTGTTGAGACCGTGTAACATTTTTGAACCAGGCAGAGTGCCTTTTGTCAGACTGACTTACGGTTTTATCAGAAAAGATTTAACTTGCCTTTAATTTCGAACAGTGCAAAGTGGAAATACTGATTTCCGTTGTGCAAACGGAGCAGAGGAAATCAGTAAACAGGAAATTTGTGGTTTGTTGGTAGACCCAGTTTTAACTACTGGATCCACTGCTGTTTTCCTCACTACTTTGTGTTAGAAAGAGAAAAAATGTGTGGGGCACGCCAGTTTTTTCTTTTTTCTTTTTTTTTAAAACCAGACATGAAGCAGCTTGCATCCGACCACGCCTGAAAACCTGAGCTGTGCTGCAGTGAAGCAGCTACACGACCCCTTACTTTGCATGAAGCCTAAATGTAACCGCTCATCACGGCCTTCATCACTCTTCTGGTCAAAACACATCCAACTTAAAAGGATAGTTTTATACTTTTTCACTTTTTATTCGTGAAATTTGATTCATTCTGAATCTAAACCCAGTGATATTTTTGCACACATTAACAGCAACACCAACTAATTTGATCCCAAAACTCAAATGTAAAGTAGATGAAGCAATGCACCGCAGTAAATATGAACCACCGATTCAGTCGGTGGTTTTAATGTTCCAACACTCCTCCTTTATCTGGGTTTGGTTTACTTTGTACGAAGTGATCACCTGTGACTGACAATCGTCTAATTCAAGTGTCTTTTCCTAACTTTGGTACCAAACCATCACAGTATACAGCTACACCCTGGTACTATTTATACCTAATGAACAGAAAATCACTACAAAATGACCAAATTATCCCTTTAAGCCATATTTCAGACATTTATGAGTGAGGTTCTGCAGAAAGGCTATGAGCAGCTGTAATCTTTAGCCCCTTTAGTTCTTTTACTCTGCTTCTCCAAGACGGTTCAAAGAGCTATCTAAAACAGGTAAGATATTAACTGTTCAGAGCCCCACGTTGAAAGATCTGAGCTATCGTTTTAGAAATTCCTGTCAGTCATCGTGTGAATGTTTATGAAGCATTCACACTATTGTGATCCATTTTTCTTCCGTACATTTTTTGGCATCTTTTTCATTCCACAATTTTTGTGCAATTTCAACAAGTCACAAATCAATACGTTCAACAGCTGTTTCAGGACAATCTTGCAATGACTTTTGGTATTGGTGCATCTTTAGCTTTTTGAAATATTTAGCCTTTTCTGACATTGTTTTCTTCATAAAAAATGAATTGAGCTCATTTTACATCATTCAAATCTTTAGATCTGTTTACAACCTTTTACTGCTCCTTCCACATTTTGTTCTGCTTCAGCTTTTTTCAGCTTCCTTCTGCAAATTTTAACATCGACTTTCAGCTAATTTCAGCTGTTTTTTTTCCTGATGTTTGTGCTCCTTTTTGATTCATTCTGCTAGCAACCTTTTTTTTTGCTTCAAACTTCTTTCTGCTAATTTTTACTTGTGCTCCTTTCAGCTTATTTCTGCAAGTTTCAGCTTTGTTCTACTTTTTCAGCAACTATTTAGCTGTTTTATGCTAATTTTACCTTTTTGAGCCAGTTCCACATTTTTTGTACTAATTTCTTTATTTTTTCAGCCTAATTCAGCTGAAAAGTACGGAAGGGTATTGCTGTCATCCATGAAATAAAAATGTTGAGCTTATGTAGTAATAAAGTGATACGTATGTAGTAATAACGTGATAATTTGTAGTAATAACGTGATACGTATGTAGTAATAATGTGATACGTATGTAGTAATAATGTGATATTATGTAGTAATCACGTTATTACTACATACGTATCACGTTATTACTACATATTATCACGTTATTACTACATACGTATCACGTTATTACTCCATAAGCTCGTAAAATTTTATTTCATGGATGACAGCAATACCCTTCCGTAGAATTGTGTTCTCTCCACTTTCTTCTGGTAATTTACCGGTAAGCTTCTTTTTGCTTCTTTAGCTACTTTTCAGCTGTTTTTTAATATATTTTTTGTGTGCAAATTTCAGCCTTTCTAGATAATTTCCACTTTTCTGCACATTCTGCTTCTTTCAGCCTAATTGGGCACACTAGTGTGCTCTCTCTACTTCCTTCTGGTAGTTTAAGCTTCTTTCAGCCTTTTCAGCTACTTTTCAGCCATTTCTTGCTAATTTCAGCTTTTTTAGCTAATTTCCTACTTTTCGTGTTAATTTCTGCTTATTTAAACCAAATTCAGCCAATATGTGTTCTGCTTTCTTCTGCTTAGGCTTGTTCTTCAATTTCAGCCACATTTCAACACATTGTTAGCTAATTTCAGCTGTTTTTCAGCAAGCTCTTCAGCAATAGGCATTCACACTGCATGTTTTCGAAGCAAATGCAATTTGTCCAGTTAGTTTTCATCACTGTTTGGTAAAACTGCAGCTTTCACTTCCTCTCTCATTCCAAACGAAATGTTGCAGACGTTTCGTGTTCTGACACTTCCTGTTCTCGTCTGCTCAGGTTGAGAACGTCGTGATTCACTCGGCAGACGCTCGTCGTGCGAGGCCTGCTCACCAGCTCGTCTTTGCTCATTGTTCTTCTCTTTATTCGTCTCACCCGAGTGTTTTCCCTCTTCCCGTGCAGAATGCTCCCATTCAAGGCAGCACCGGGTCAGTTTGGCCCAGAGGTCCGGCAGCCCGGCCTGAAGGTGTGGAGGGTGGAGAAGCTGAAGGCGGTGCCGCTGGATCGCTCTGAGGTGGGGGCCTTTTATAACGGGGACTCCTATCTGGTGCTGGAGAACCGTGGCGAGCAGGGAACCGACCTCCACATGTGGCTCGGTGAGACGTTGGTTTTGTTTACTAACTACCGTAAATATTTCACTAACAGAACTCAAGAATATTATTTTGGTTAAAACTTGAATATAATAAATAAATCACCATATCTGTTGGGACTGGACTGAGGTTATATAATGGAACGACTGTCAGCTACTACCACCCCAAATCTTAGCTCAGTATCTGTACAACTGAGTTATAGTCATTTTAGTACTGGACAGGTTCGATTGGCTGTGGAGACCAATTTTACGGTGGCCCTAAGGTGTAAATGAACAACATTAAAAAAAACGGAATTACATTTGGAAAAACGAAATTACATTTGAAAAAACAGAATGACGTTTGAAAAAAACGGAATTACATTAAGCCAAAGCGGAAGTGGCCGAAGCGGAAGTGGCCCGAATCACATTAGAAAAAAACGGAATTACATTTGAAAAAACAGAATGACATTTGGAAAAAACGAAATTACATTAGTAAAAAACAGAATGATATTAGAAAAAAACAGAATTACATTTGGAAAAACAGAATGACATTTGGAAAAAACGAAATTACATTAGTAAAAAACAGAATGATATTAGAAAAAAACAGAATTACATTTGGAAAAACAGAATGACATTTGGATATACTAATTTGACTCAAGTCGACTTCAAAACTCATTAGTTTGTAAACGTGCACCAAACAATTACTTTCTGCCAGATTCAATGAAATTCCTTCAGTGGTTTGGGAGATATTTTGCTAACAGACAGAGTTGGCTCTAACAGTTAATGACAAAGCTTCAAGCAACACTGCCACACATCCTGGTAATGCTCCATGCAGTAGATGTTGGGGGTGAGTCTCAGCTACTACCACCTCACGTTTGAGCTCAGCGTTTGTAAAACTGACTGAGCTACAACCCTTTTTGTGTTTGCTGTGTTTGTTTAGCTGCGGTGGCCAGTTTTAATCAAGTTAACTCCAAACTTTAAAAAGTTGTAGACATACATCCTATAGTTGTTTTGTAAAAGTTTTATTGAAGTCCTTCCAGTGGTTCATGAGATATTGTGCTAACAGACAAACCAATATTTAGAGTATATTCCAATCTATTTGTTTGGAACAAAGATCTCAAATAACCAGTTAGTTGTCAAAGTATTTCTTGGTGATGGCTCTATGCTACTACCTCACCAAATATTACCCCAACAACCATAAAATTAACTGAGTTATAGCCAATTTTGTGTTTTTTTAAAGTTCATTAGCCGCAGCAGCCATATTGAATTTGGTTGACTCCCAAAGTTAAACAGTTGTTGCTGATCATTTGATGATTAATTTTTGAGAGTTTCATAAAAATCCAGCATGTGGTTCATTAGATATTTTGCTAACAGACAAAGAAGCGACTGCTCTCAGACACAGGCAAAAACATCATCACCCGCCTCGTCATTTTTTTGTCGGTGGATGATTGAAGGAAGCGCCGTGCCAGCGTGGAAGCTTTCTGTTTCTGCTTCACCCCATCCAAAAAAAGAGGCGCCCGATTCTGGATGCTGGCCCTGGTCCCGGCCCGCTGCTGCGGCTGAATAACCCTGATGCTTAACGGTGATGACACACGAGCCGCGGCGCTGACCCACGAGGAGAGCAAAAAGGACCGATGTAAAGAAGGTGGTCCCATTAAAAATGCAGCAGGAAAGTTACGGCGCTCAAACGCTGCCTTTGTTTCCGGGACGTATCCGGTGCTTCGGTTACCGTGTTTTTCCGAGTATAGGTCGCACCTTTTTATGTTTTTTCAAGGCCTGTGACCTATACTCAGGTGGGACCTATATATGGCTTGTTATCACTTTCGGCGAAACAAATTTTTAAATCCAGCTCATTTCACAATTACGTTCATTTATTAAGGAAAAGTTCAGCTCAGACACATATTTGCTATAATTTTTATCAAACAAATAATTGTTTTTAAGTGTTAATCTTCTTAAAAGCCTTGCTGTGCGCTCCTGTGGCAGACATTTGCAGCAGAGCTAAACGTAGGTGCGACCTATACTCCGGTGCGACCTATACTCCGAAAAATACGGTACACCGAGCCAAACGCCACCGCTCGCACGGCGACGTCTTCCTCTCAGCCCTCTGGGTGTTTACAGACGACCACGGAAAAGGAGCTCGACGCCTTTTAGCTGCTTGTGCCACTATTTGCACATGCAAGCGGGGAAAGCGCCGAAGACCACGTTCAGATGAAGTGGGAGCTGTTTGAAGACGTGTCATATCAAATTATTTGTTGATGTTTTTAGATTTTAAGACCAAAATAAATAAATAAATAAAAAAGATTTTTGTAAAGAAGGAAAAATAATATGTATAACAACTATGCAGGTCAAGGTAAATAATTTTAATTGAGGAAAAATTAAGTATCCTACGTCAAATAAATAAAGTTAAAGGTATTGTGACATGAGGTTGGAAATTTGCACATTTGTCAGAACATATATATCTTATATCATTCAGCTCTGTTCGTTTTTGCAAAATACATTATAAATATATTAAAATTTCATTCCAAGTTATGGTAGTTTTTTCTCAGGGACACGCCCCTAAAAATCTGCGCATTTCCGCAAAACGTCATCAGTGACGTGACAACGGGAAGGCACGCTCCAACGCGCATTTAAATAATAATGGCGGAGCATGTCCGATTGCGTTTGAGATCTATCATTTTAAAACAGTAAATCATCCAAAACTCTCATTAATAAACCCTCCCTGAATAAATAAACTTCCTGATGTTACTTGATCGCGCAGACATAATTTAAAAATACATTATTAGAAAAGTGTGTGTGCAACTCATGTTATTTCAGCTATTTATTTTTTTTGCAGCGAACAAAAACAACTTATTGTTAGTACTTGAATGTATTAAAGCAATCGAAGGGTTATTATTCATCAAATACAGTTATTGGACACTCGATCAATGGAAAGGTGATTTAGACACGGTTTATTTCATACACAGTAGCTATGTGGGGTTAGCTTCGTGATCTTCTTTGTTCTTGGGCTAAGCTAACAGAGGCCCGATCGCGTTTGAGATCTATCATTTTAAGACAGTAAATCATACAAAACTCTCATTAATAAACCCTCCCTGAATAAAAAAACTTACTGATGTTACTTGATCGCGCAGACATAATTTAAAAATACATTATTAAAAAAGTGTGTGTGCTACTGATTCGGCTAGCTTGTTAGCAGCAAACATAAAGAATCTGCCGTGATAATTGGCTTTGTACACTCACAGTGTATAAAGTAAAACAACATGAACTCACGTAAAATATATAGTTTATCATCTAAAACAGTACACACCTCCGATTATGTTTACACAAAGATTTACTCATCTCCTGGACAGTTTTCCGACGGTAGCTTCCCTGCGTTGTTTTGACGTGGTAGCTGTGGCACTTTCTTCTGTAGATTTTCTTTTAAAAATAGTAGGAATAGACCTTTTACCAGTTGACGTCATCACGCAAAGCTTGCCTGAAACGAGCGTTCTGATTGGACGGCAAAAAGCCGCGCCAATTTGAAACCGGATCTCGGGGGTTAGTAGGAAGGAGCCGGGTAGCTTTAATGATGGCGAGTAGTAATTTAGAAGCTTGTCTTCTTAAAATAGTGAACAACCGCTGGTCAAAATGCCTGAACATTGTGCCGCGGACACGAGAGGAGGAAACCGCACGCCCATACACACTGTCTTAGACGGGGTTGCTTTTTTGGCTACAGATGAACCGTGCGCGCGGCGGGGCTGCCTGAACCCCTTCACCCAGGCAGGAGCCACTAAGTCCCGGCTACACCTGATCCAGTGCGCCCTGGAGGTCCAGAACCGGCTGGACCCAGCCAGGAGCCAAGTCCTGGCTACAGATGAACCGTGCGCGCGGGGCTGCCTGAACCTTCACCCAGCCAGGAGCCACTAAGTCCCGGCTCAAAAAATCATGCATTTACTGGTAGCTTAATGATTTTAGAAGATTCGGTTAACGGTTGGCTTATCAAACGTTTTGACATTCCACTCACCTGCTCTTCAGTGGGGCCGAAGGAAGAATCTCCTTGCATGTCGCAGGTCAAAACAGGCCGAAACCCCAACACACGCAGCGGAGACCGAAGAACAACGCGGTCTCGTCGAACCAGCTAGCTGCTGCTAGCTTAGCAGCTGTCCAGTAGCATTCCGCTGCGGGAGATCGTTCTCCGCCCTGTCTGTTTCCCATATCCAAGATGTAATGTAGGAACGTAATCCACGGAGCTTGGATCATTAATGTCCATGCCAGATAAAAAACGCACACACGTTGATGCTTCGTGCCGGGGTCCGACTCCCCGCGCGCCGCTTACCCCAGACTTCCGGTAAATTCTGGAAAAATACGAGTGCGCATGCGCGATGACGTCAACTGGTAAAAGGTCTATAGCATCCGGTTTCAAAAGTCTTCTGAATCTTACTGGTAATCCTAAAGATTCTTTTATACCAGGTGCTGAAAACAATCGGCAGTAAAATGGTCGCTGCAGACATACGACTCTTGGAACCCACCGGTCCTTGTCTGGTCCATTCTTGTCAAAGTTTCTCATATTTTGGAAATTTGTGAAGGCTCACTTGTTCACTGCTGATATTACAACACCCAAATGTGCTACAACGTGACGGCATTTTTCAAGTCACACTAATAAAAGAGGCGATCTTTCAGGAAATGAATCTGTATGGCAAGCAGTTAAAAAACACCAGACAAACGGGCAAGGCTCTGCCTTCTGCCCGTTGTCACGTCACAATGACGTTTTGCGGAAATGCGCAGATTTTTAGGGGCGTGTCCCAGAGAAGAAACTACCATAACTTGGAATGAAATTTTAATATATTTAGTCCAATTATGTCCAATAAAGGGGAAAAATCCATAAACGTGTTCCACCTCCGTATAAGTCGCATCTATTATGCGTCACCGCTGACGCGTCGCGTATGTTACGCGTCACCGCAAATGGCCACAGGAGCGTGCACAGTAGGACTTTAACAAGATTAACACTTAAAAACAATTCTTTGTTTGCTGAAAATTATAGCAAAGATGTGTCTGAGCTGAACTTTTCCTTAATAAATGCACGTAATTGTCAAATCAGCTGGATTTAAAAAAATAGTTTTGCTACGTCGGTGCTGCGAAGCGTGCACGCGCAGCGAGTGGATACGCTTCATTTCTTTAAAATTTAACAAGATAAACAGCTAAAACAATATTTGCTTGCTGACATTATAGTAAAAGTGTTACTGAGCTTAACTTTTCCTTAATAAATTCACGTAATGGTCAAATCAGCTGGATTTAAATTCTTTCGCTTTGACGTCTTCCAAATGGTCGCGCTCTGCGAAAATAAATGATAAATAAATTGAATTTTAGCTCAAACATCTCCTAAAGCTAACTCATTGTAAATGTCCATCCAGTGATTACTTTCTGTAAGTTTCATCAAAATCTGTCGTGTGGTTCTTGAGCTATTTTGCTAACAGTCAAACACTGAGGTAGCAGTAGTTCAGACCTCCAGAGTTCAGGAGGCCGTGCTGCGACAGAGTGAGTCCGAGCAGAGGAGGCTTCTGTCAGACACATAAGCTGGGAACGGTCGGTGGACCCTAGTGGCCGAAAGTGGTACTGCACCATTTTTTTTGTCAGAATGAATGGAAACTGTCACATCTCAGCCAAAAATTTGTCTAAAAACATGGGGAAAAAATCCCTAAATATGTCGCTCCGCCCTATACGTCGCAGGACATGAAAATTAGTTTGTTTTTTTTAACTGCGACTTATAGGCCGGAAAATACGGTAATAAAATTCTGTTTAAAATCAGTTTTGATCAAAGCTTAAAAGAGCCGCTGCAGAGGGACCAAACGTTTGCGTATTAATGTCAATTTAAAACAGGTGTAAAGGACCAAAATGAGAGTAGGACGTCCGAAAGTAACTTTATGACCCTTTCTGACCCCATGGTGCCCGATTCATGTGCAGTAAAACTGTAGAAAGGTGATGAAAATGGGATTCACGGCTCTTTGAAGGGAGCAGGATTTTGGGGATCTTCATTCCACATATCTTCATTAACAAATTAAAGTTTCAAGAGTTGATCCCAATCAGTGCTTTTAAGAAGAAGGTGAAGATTCTGGAACGAGACTGGACTGTTACTGTTTTCCATCCATCCATCACCCACGTCTTACTTTTTGGGCACAGGGGGTCACTGGTGACATGCTTGTAGTCGAAGTAACTGATTGGATTCATTGGGTTTCATGGACAAATATAACAGAGTATCATCAGCATAACAATGAAAATTTATCCCATGCTGTTTAATAACTTTACCTGATGGAAGCATATACGTACAGTATAAAGTAAAGGGGTTCAAGCACTGAACCCTGAGGAAAGCTTGTCCTGAGCCTGGTTCTGCTGGTTTCTTCTTCCTGAGGGAGTTTTTCCTTTCCACTGTTGCCTTTATGCTCGCTCAGGATGAGAGTTCTGTGATGAAGTTAAAACAAATAATGTTATTAACTGACTCTTTATGTTTGTGAATGTTTCTGTTCAGTGTCCTGAGACTTCTGTTATGACTTGGCACTATATAAATAAACTGAATCGAATTGAATCACTGTGTGAGAGGCGGGGGACACTGTGGACAGGTCTCCAGTCCATCATGGGGACACAGAGACAAACGAGACAAACAACCAGTCACTCTCTCACTCACACATAGAGACAATTTAGAGTTACCAATCAGTCTAACATGCATGTTTCTGGTCTGTGGGAGAAAACCGGAGTGTCACCCATCAAACACCTTGTTTCTTCAGCTAAATTTATTGAAATTCCAGGAATTGGTAGATTATAGTATTTTATCAGTTATGTATAGGGCTCATAATAACACATTACCTTTAAATATCCAAAGAAATTTTATAAAAAGACAAAGTTATTACAATCTCAAAGGGACAGAGATATTCATCAAACCACAATTCAGAACCAGGGACGGTCTACCTCAATTCAGGGAGTTGGATTGTGGAATGTTCTGGAGAGTGATGTTAAAAATGCAAAATCAATGTATACATTTAAGAAAAAGGTCAAAACGGACTTGCTCAAAAACTATATATGATGTTGCTTAGTGTGTTTGTGTATTACAGTTAGAAAAATTAAGTAGAGTTATTCATTTTGTGATGTAGTTTGAAGGTTATCATTGTTTGAACAAACTGTGAAATAAGGGGCAGATATAATAAGATTTCATCTTCTTTCTGCTCCTTTCATTTTATCCTACTTGTATTCTTGTATCTGATGAAACTTTTTCGTATCGTTCTTTTAAAATGAATAAATAAACGTCAAAATCAAACATGTAAACTCCACCCAGAAAGGCCCACTGGTCGAGATTCGATCCCGTGACCTTCGTGCTGAGAGGCAGCAGCTCTACCACCGTGCCACCTTACCTAAATCATCAGGATATTAAAAAAAAAAGTACAGCTGCAAATAACTTGCATCATTATTTTAGTTTATGTGACATTTTCGGAATAGCATAAGTACAATGGGGCTGAATATAAAAATTGAATAATTTTGGACCAAAACTAGAGCCTTGTGGTACTCCACACCAAACGCTTGCTTTGTTAGATTTTAAATCCCTAAAAGACACTAAAAACTGTTTATATTGCATGTTCCCAGACAATTTAAAACTGGATCAGATGAGCCAACACATTTTTGCCAGGAGAAAACCCCCACGCATGCCTAACTTCTTGGCCTAACATGCTCCTCTTGTCTGCTTCGTTTATACAGATGTCATTTGAGTTTCTTATGTGCTTATATGTTTAATTGTTTTAAATTGTTTTTAAGCAGTTTGTGTGGTGGTGGTGTGTACTGTTGCCTTGGGCCACATCTTGTAATCTTAACGGGACTCACCTGGTTAAATAAAGGTAGAAGAAAATAATATTACAGCCCAAAAGATCACTGGTGGCCCCCAGCCCTCTCTGGGTGACATCGCAGTTCACACCACCATTGCAGAGCCACAAACACCGTCCCTGAAAACATCCACAGAAGCACAGTCGATGGTGTTTTCTATTCTGAGATTAAATTACGCCAGCTGTGCTCCCAGCCTGACGTACAGAGAGCAGGATCAGGAAACACCAACCGAACAGGAAGTCTTAACTACGGTAGTTTGGTCATTCTTTAATGTCACTGTTTTTTTTCTCCAGGAGAGAAGTCGTCTCGTGACGAGCAGGTGGCGTGCGCCATGCTGGCCACGCAGCTGGACAACTTCCTGGGCGGAGACCCCATCCAGCACAGGCAGGTCCAGGGTTTCGAGACCCCCGAGTTCATGGAGCTCTTCCCCAGAGGGGTCAGCTACAAGGTGAGCAAGAACAGGGAGATGTTAAAGAAAATGGAAAGGTCAAAGTTCATGCTACAATCCAGGTAAAAAAATCCAACAAAGTTCAATCAGGTCCTCTGGACGGGTTTCTTATTTTTGTTGAAACGTTTCACCCTCCATCCAGAGGGCTTCATCAGTCTCAGGAGTCACAAACAAACTGTTTCCCCACCAAGCCGTACACTCCTACAGTGGACCAACCAGTTTGCTGGAGATAAGATGGCTTCTGGGGGATATCCACTCTGTCCTCTCATCCTCGCCCTTCGGATGGAGGGCGAAGCGTCTCTCAACAAAATCCCCAGCTCCCCGGGTGCTTTCTATGGCTGCTCACTGCACCACCTGGTGGTGGTTGGGTTAAATGCAGAGACGAATTTCGTCTTGTATGGGAAACATACACAGATGACAGAAATGTGACATTTATTTATTTTAAAAGAAACTGTCCAAATGACCTGACTGACTATTATTGGATTTTTTACCTGGATGACTGAACATGAACTTTGATGTCTTGAGCCGCTTTGGCTATGTCTGGGAGGAGTTGACGGGGGAGAAAACAGCACCCAGAAACCATCTTATCACCAGCAAACTGGTTGGTCCACTAAAGGAGTGTACTGTTTAGTGGGGAAACTGTTTACTTGTGACTGCTCAGATCGATTACGGTAAGCCCTCTGGATGGAGGGTGAAACGTTTCAACAAAAATAAGAAACTGTCCAGATGACCTGATTGAACATTATTGGATTTTGTACCTGGATTATTGAACAAGAACATTGATGGGATTCAATGGAAACATAAAAAAGGTTTAGTACTGTAGCTTTTTGAACCTAAATAAAATGTGGAGATTGGAGTTGTTGTAAAACCACCTCTGTCCCGAACCTGCTCGACCGACTTAAACAAAACAATTCCTCCAAAATGAGGTCGTCAAACAGTGGTTCTCAAACTGGGGTCCTCGAGCCGGTGCATGGGGGTCCACAAAAATAATAATAATTATTATTATTAATATTATTTTACAAGCATAACAACCTGTTAAAATATGCCTAAATGCAAGAAATTACATCTACTTTATTGAAAATTTTCTGGGGGAGGACCCCCCACCCACTGGCCTGCCCACTACAGTATATGCGTTCCAGCACCAGTCGGTTTACAAATTAAACCCTGTTACTTGGTCTGACTACTGCTGTTATGATTCTGTTTGGTTTATATAAACAGTTTGTAATAATTTGAAGAAGTGACAACACATTTATTATGTTCATCATGTGAACAGGTAAAGTTATAAAGTGGTTTTTGATGCTGTTAATTTTCTCAAAACTGTAATTTTTGGAAGTTAAAATTGAAAATTTTGTTGTGTCTTGAATGACAAATATTCCATGTTTAAAGCATAAAAATTGTATTAACACTATTAAAGAGCAGGTCTAAAGTAATTATGTTACACAAATATTTCCATTGCATTAAAAAGACAATTGAAGACAGTTTTTTAAAATTAATTTCATTAAAACATGACGATAAAAAACTAAACTAAACACAAGATGTATATGTATGTATA
>JBBPBX010000394.1:80068-93176 GCA_038048925.1 Garcialebias charrua
ATATATATACACTGTATATATACATACATACAGTACATACATACATACATACAATTCAATCAAAAAAGTAAATAAAATAAAATGAAAGGTGGCAGATGAAGAACTAATGTAGTCTTATGCAAACTGCCCCTTTTTACTTAATTCTAATGTGAATCAAAATATTTTCACAAAATTTAAATTAAAATGTAATTCTCAAAGACGGTAACAATCTAGCTAAATTTAAAACATAAAAACTCAAACATCTGAATCAAATCAGACAACAACTTAAGATTTATATTAACGATTTCCATTCTTTCCTCATTTAATAAACATGAGGGTTATGAGGGGGTCCCTGACCCCAAAAAGTTTGAAAACCCCTGCTCTAAAAAGCCATCTACAGCAGGTAAAATGATTACTGTTCATAATCTTTTAGAGAAGCCCTCTTTAAAAGAATTAACACCGATCCGTGTTACGTTTCTAAGCAAACAAACTATTTACTCAAGCCTGGCTCACTTTATAAAGTTTGTTTGATTAAGTTATAAAGTTTATCTTTGCATCGTTTTATGACGGGATCCTTTTAATCAGCAGCCAGCGTGGGACTTCTGTGGCAAAGTGCACCTTTGATGGCTGCTCTGTTGACCTTGTTTAAACAAACTCTGAAATCTCTTGGTAGGAGTCAGGATTTAATGTACGGAGCTGAAGTTCTTCAGTCCCAAGGTGTTTGAGAGGAGTCTGTTCCTCTTGCAGGAGGGCGGCGTGGAGTCGGGCTTCAGGAGGCCGCAGGGCTCGGCGGCCGTGCAGAGGTTGTATCAGATCAAAGGCAAACGAAACATCCGTGCCAAGGAGGTGGAGCTGTCCTGGAGCAGCTTCAACAAGGGCGACTGCTTCATCCTCGACCTCGGGGAGGTGAGACGATCTAGTAAATAAAATTTAAAAAAGATATGCGCTCAGTCGCAGCCGAAGAGTAACACAGCTGAACTGAAGGACAGAGTTGTGGCAGTTTCACGTCACGCATGATCCTTCGGGCTGTCGCAGGATGCCACCTTCGGAGTAGCTTTTGTCAATGACTCTCAGCTACTACCACAACAGATTTGAGACCATCATCTGTCAAATTGACCTGGTTATGGTCATTTCTGTGTTGGCTAAGATCAATTAGCTGCGGCAGACATTTTGAATTAGACTGACACCAAAGGTTAATCAGCTGCAGACGTTCATCCAATGATTACTTCCTGCAAGTTTACCTCAAATCCATCCAGTAGTCCATGAGATATTTTGCTAACAGACAGACAAAGCTGACTCCATCGATTAAATTTATAGCTTTAGGCTAAGATCTGGCACACCGAGCATAATTTAGAGCATGCATTTGAATGACTCTCAGTTATTACCACACCAAAATTTAGAGCAATATCTGTAAAAGGGACTGGATTACTGCAGAGTTTGCGTTTTACGAGATCAGGTTGGTGCGGCAGCCATCTTGAATTGGTCTGACTCCAAAAGTTAATCAGCTGTAGATGTTCAACCAGTAATTAATTTGTCAAGTGGGTCTTGAAATATGTTGTTAACAGTTTACTTTAAAAAGTTCATAGACTTTTAAATGACCATCTTGCTCATTGAAGTCAGTGTTCAGATGTTTGTCGAGGATGACTCTCAGCTACAACCACATCAAACTGTAGCTGTATAATGAGTTTCAGCCATTTTTGTGTTTAAGGTTAGGTTGCGGTCATCTTTGAGTCTGCTTCAAAAGATTATCAGTTGTAAATTTACATTCAATAATTACTTTTTGAGAGTTTCATTGAAATTCGTCCCGTGGTTCATTAGATATCATGATAGACATGAGATATTTTGCTAACAGACCAAAAATAAGTATTTTTTCCTTCCTAAAATGTGATGGAGGTGCAGACAAAGCTAGAGCCAAACCCCAGACTTGTTGAAACGATTCGTTCTGACTTCACGCTCGCTCCACAGACGGTCGTGTCGTGGATCGGATCGCAGGCCAACATCTTCGAGAAGCAGAAGGTGCGCGAGATCGCCTCGCTGATCCGAGACACGGACCGGCACGGCAAAGCTCGGATCGTGGACACCTGCGAGGGAGATGAGCCCGAGGAGATGCTGAAGGTGAAAAACAATAGCCGTGTTCATTCAAACTTTATTTATACAGGTTAGTCTCACTGAGTCACGAGGACTCACTTACAAGAGAGACCTGTTTTAAACAAAACCACAGACGAGGTAGCCTGGCTGGCCCTCGCCTTCCTACGCAGCTCCGCTCAATTCTATTTTCCCTTCACGAAGCAAAGTGAAGGACAAGGGTCTGGTTTTAACCAGGCTACAGACGAGGTACAAACAATAAACAACTGGATCGTCGGCATAGAAATGCAAGGATGTGTCAGGAATTTTCTGACCAACATTACTTATGTAGATTGTAAAAAGAGGGGGGCCTAAGTCTGAGCCTTGTGGTACACCATTACTGATTAGTTTGAACAGTTCGGTCCCAGACAAGACTATACTTCACAGATTTCTATAGCCTGCGAGATCAGAACCAGAATGAAATGGTGTCAGGCTGTCGTCACATCAGCTGTGTTTTGGATCAGGTTCTGGGCCCGGTGCCGGCGCTGGCAGAAAGCTCTCCAGAGGAGGACAGCAAGGCTGACGCTTCCAACTCCGCCTCGCTCTACAAGGTGATTATTTTATTTGTCTTAACTGCTGTTCCTAGTTAAAAAAAAAAGCTGTTTTATCCTATGTAAACCGTGCTGGTTTCCTCTCTTTAGGTGTCCGACGCAACGGGAAAAATGACCACGACCAAGGTGTCGGACAAGAGTCCGTTTGCCAAAGAGCTCCTGGTCCGAGATGACTGCTTCATCCTGGACAACGGAGCAAACGGAAAAATCATCGTTTGGAAAGGTGAGGGAACACAGAGCCGCACAGAGCCACGTCACAAACTACATTCAGGTCTGAATGAATATATTCCAACAAAACAAATCACAAAAATTTTAAGATAAATAAATAAAAGTCAAAGCAGTTGTGAGAATTGAAGTTTATCTTTTACTGATTCAAACATTGGCAATAATAATGTGTCACTCTGTAAATATTATTATTAATGCACATTTATATACCTCGTTTAGAGAGCTTTAAAATCCCTGAAGGGGAGAGGTTTGAAATTTAGAAGTGAGGTCATGTGAGAATGTTGTGAACAATAAACATCTTACCTGTTGAAGACAGCTCTTTAACTGTCACAGTTCGGAGCGACAGAGTTTAGTTGTGTCTGGACCGACGAGCCAACAGCTAGTCACCGCTGTCAGTTTTACATCAAGCGGTTATTCCAGCAGAAATATAGTGATATTAATGCAGGAAGTGCCCCAGGCCGCACAGGATGTGCTACAGTTAGCTGCTACTGCTCACATTGTAAGACTTTTGGTTTATTGAGTTTCTTCCGAGTCTATACTGTCTTTAATTCAGGGATCTTCAAAGAGTTTCTGGGTGTATACAGTAAATAGCAGTTTTTGACTTATAATCCACGTAGACTGAAGACGTCATCGACATCTAACTCGACTGTTTGATTATTTATAAAAATGTATTCTGAGCTCCAACAATGGTCGTTGATTAACCCACCAGGTAACGGAGCCAACCCTGAGGAGAAGAGCGCGGCGCTGCAGATGGCCGACAACTTCATCGAACAGATGAAGTACCCACGCATGAAAACGCAGGTGGGGGTGGTGGTGGGGGGATTCTTTACTGCCGGCCCGCTTCAACATCTGTATTAACACCACTGCTGCCTGTTTTTATCTGTACATTTTAATTTTGTTGGAGCCAAACTACTTCTACACACTAGATGCTACTTTAATCATTCATAAATGAAGAAAATGTTAAAAATCCTCATAAAACTTTTTAGACATTTCAGTTCATTCAAAGTGTCGTTTTCTTTCAAGTCTTCAGCAAACTCAACTTACTCTGGGTCTTATGCTGTTTGTCGCTTTTCGCTACAGTTTTGCTCATTTAACTCAAGAGTTGCTTCTTTAAGCTACTCCTGCTGTTTTTAGCTTTTAGCCACAGTTTTGTTCATTTTAATTTAAGCATCTGTTTTTCTAACTTGAAGCTACATGTTTTGGTTATTTAAGCTTGTTTTGCTGTTTTAGCCTCTGTTTTGATGTTTTAGCTTTAGCATCCATTTTTCTTTCATTCAACCTTTATTTAGGCAGGTTAATCCCATTGAGCCTCGAGGACTCATTTACAAGAGACCTGGCTACAAACCAAGAATGATGACAACAGCAACAGTAGATTTTCCATGGACAATCAACAATAGACAAATTTTGCTCATTTTAGCTTTTAACTTAAGCTTTGCTTCTTTTAGCTGCTGTTCTGCTGCTTTTAGTTTTTTGCTACGGTTTTGTTCATTTTAGCTTAGCTCGAAGCTACAAGGTTTTGGTAATTTAAGCTTGTTTTGCTTGTTTTAGCCTCAGTTTAGCTTTTGTTTTAGCTTTAGAATGTTTTGCATATTTTAGCTTCAACTTAAAGGGGACCACACATGCAAAATTCACTTTTTAATGTTTTTTTTACTAAACTTTGGGTATTTACTTCATAAAAAAACAGTCCTTGTGCCAAAAAAATGCACCCAGTGGTTTATTTACTCTAAGTAGATTTATTTTACTGTGATGAAAACGGTTCGTTTTTGAAATAAAATGGAAGTCAATCGCGCCTGTGACGTCACAGGCGCGAGGACAACCCACCTCAAACCTGAGTCCAGCCCCTCACCTGGTTAGGCTCAACCCACTTCTGTATTAAACACATGACTGTTGTTTTTCATGATTTCATCTCATCTTTTGTTTATATGTTATTAATTTCATGTGTACAGCACTTTGTTGCAGCTGTGGTTTTTTAAATGGCTTTATAAATAAAGTATAATTGTTATTTTTATGTTTTTTAGTTCAATTTTTAGTGTATTTGCGATCTCTCCCAACGCGCCGCCGGCAAAAATTAAACGAGCATACCCCCGGCGTAGAGACCGGTTGCGACGGGACCCTCTTCTGGCGCCATGGAGCGGAGCTTCAACTGTACAGCCTTGCTGCAGCCTCGCAGCAGCCTCGCAGCAGTGAGGACCTTCCCCTTACGGATTAATTTACGGGAGACACTTGGTGAACTTTGTGTTGTCTTGACTGGAACAGCGATAACGCCCAAAGTCTCCGAGCGGAGCTGGCGAAAACCGGAAGAGGAACAAGCTAACATTAGCTTCGGATTCGGGTGGTCTAATGCTAAAAGGAGCAGCAAACTGCGGCGCGCTCAGACGGGTTTCGGTAAGTTATCTTAAGCTAGCACTAACAGTAAGTCAAATGAGTAATAAAAAAAGAGCTAATTTTAAAACAACAACACATTACAGATACTGGCTGTTACGAGGGCGTAAACAGATCTTTGAAGGGCGTGGACTTCAGAACTTCTATCAGAAACCGGTCGTTCAAAACGAAAGTTAAAACTGGCAGAATTAAAAAGGGTATAATTGATTATCTAAGAATTATTTTGTGCATTAAATTGAAGGAATAGGGTCTAGATAGCACACAGAAATAACATAAAAATTTAAAAAATGCATCTGAGGTCCCCTTTAAGCTTTGCTTCTTTTAGCTACTGTTCTGCTGCTTTTAGCTTTTCATTATTGGTCATTTTAGCTTTAGCATCTGTTTTGATTATTTTAGCTTGCTTCTTTTAGCTACTGTTCTACTGCTTTTAGCTTTTCATTATTGTTTTGGTCATTTTAGCTTTAGCATCTGTTTTGCACATTTTTGCTTTAAGCTTGCTTCTTTTAGCTACTGTTCTGCTGCTTTTAGCTTATCCACAATTTTATTCATTTTAGCTTTAGTTTTACTGAAGCTACTGGTTTTGGCTTTGCTCGTTTTAGCCTTAGTTTTGCTTAGCATGCATCCGTTTTGCTCATTTTAGCTTCAACTTAAAGCTCCCCTGACATCATCTTTTAACTTTCCATAAAATGGCACAACATATATATATATATATTAAGATTGACCTCTGATCGTTTTTGCTAAAACAATGTGAAATGAATGAAAATTCCTCTCAAAAATAGTTTAAAATTAGCGCCGTTTTTTTTACATGGTAAATACGGATTTTCCTGTCGCGTGATTGTGACGTCACATGTAGACTCGGCTCGAACGCGCACATTGAATACAATGGAGGAAGATACAAACGCATCCGTCCAATTTAGCCATTTAAAACTTTAGATTTTAGCGGTTTGTCTTCAGAGAAGCCAAAGTTATTTCGAGTGATCAACCAGAAACAGCAGGTTATAATTTTTTTTCTCCTGATGCTGTTTTTTGTAGACTTTTCACTTCAGGAAGTGAGCAGCTGTGTGATGACTTACAGGAGCTGCAGGTTGACGAGGCAGAAGGAATTCTACAACATCTAAATCGTTTCCACAGCACTGAAATGGTAATATATTAGTTAATGTTTCTAATAATTATTCAACATTAATTTATAGTTTAAAAAATTAGTCCCTTTTAAAATATCTGTTAAATATTTTAATGTTTATTCTAACATACGTTCTGAAAAACATCATTCATATTTCCAGTTGAAATGTGCATGTTTACATGCACTAAATGTTCACTAAAAATAAAAATAAAATGTTTATATGTCAATCATTAAATTTAAAATTAAATTTATATCAAATACCGTCAAAAAACATAAATTTCCATAGCTGTTTTAATAAAAATATCAGTTTGTGTTTTCAGGTTTCCAGGTCTCCAGTCCATCACAGAGACACCTGGACAGGTCTCCAGTCCATCACAGAGACACCTGGACAGGTCTCCAGTCCATCACAGAGACACCTGGACAGGTCTCCAGTCCATCACAGAGACACCTGGACAGGTCTCCAGTCCATCACAGAGACACCTGGACAGGTCTCCAGTCCATCACAGAGACACCTGGACAGGTCTCCAGTCCATCACAGAGACACCTGGACAGGTCTCCAGTCCATCACAGAGACACCTGGACAGGTCTCCAGTCCATCACAGAGACACCTGGACAGGTCTCCAGTCCATCACAGAGACACCTGGACAGGTCTCCAGTCCATCACAGAGACACCTGGACAGGTCTCCAGTCCATCACAGAGACACCTGGACAGGTCTCCAGTCCATCACAGAGACACCTGGACAGGTCTCCAGTCCATCACAGAGACACCTGGACAGGTCTCCAGTCCATCACAGAGACACCTGGACAGGTCTCCAGTCCATCACAGAGACACCTGGACAGGTCTCCAGTCCATCACAGAGACACCTGGACAGGTCTCCAGTCCATCACAGAGACACCTGGACAGGTCTCCAGTCCATCACAGAGACACCTGGACAGGTCTCCAGTCCATCACAGAGACACCTGGACAGGTCTCCAGTCCATCACAGAGACACCTGGACAGGTCTCCAGTCCATCACAGAGACACCTGGACAGGTCTCCAGTCCATCACAGAGACACCTGGACAGGTCTCCAGTCCATCACAGAGACACCTGGACAGGTCTCCAGTCCATCACAGAGACACCTGGACAGGTCTCCAGTCCATCACAGAGACACCTGGACAGGTCTCCAGTCCATCACAGAGACACCTGGACAGGTCTCCAGTCCATCACAGAGACACCTGGACAGGTCTCCAGTCCATCACAGAGACACCTGGACAGGTCTCCAGTCCATCACAGAGACACCTGGACAGGTCTCCAGTCCATCACAGAGACACCTGGACAGGTCTCCAGTCCATCACAGAGACACCTGGACAGGTCTCCAGTCCATCACAGAGACACCTGGACAGGTCTCCAGTCCATCACAGAGACACCTGGACAGGTCTCCAGTCCATCACAGAGACACCTGGACAGGTCTCCAGTCCATCACAGAGACACCTGGACAGGTCTCCAGTCCATCACAGAGACACCTGGACAGGTCTCCAGTCCATCACAGAGACACCTGGACATGTCTCCAGTCCATCACAGAGACACCTGGACAGGTCTCCAGTCCATCACAGTGACACCTGGACAGGTCTCCAGTCCATCACAGTGACACCTGGACATGTCTCCAGTCCATCACAGAGACACCTGGACAGGTGTCCAGTCAAGACATCTCAGCTGCATTTTTTGACCAAACAGGATGGTTTAAATCAAACTGATTCAAACATCTAAAATTGTTTTTGTTTTAAATAAATGTAAATTTACAACAAAATAAAAAAATCTTGATGGATAACAATACACAAATAAAAACTAGTTAAAAATATACAAGCATTAATTTTGGCACCATATGCAGATTCTATAAGATTTCATCAAAAACAAACCTTTAACAATTTTAATAAAAAGTGAACAAGTCAAAAGGATGCTGGTTTACTTTTTTTCCTAAACATGTCACCATAAAACATTTTTTAGTTTGTAGCCTTAAAAAAGACAACACTCAAATGAAGCATCACAAAATGTTTATTCTCATAGTTTGAATTAGCTTGTTTTCACTTTAACAGCAGGGTCGTGTTCTCCCTCTTCGTTTCTGTTGTTTTAGTTCTCCATGGGCAAGAAGAGTTGAACAAAGAGACGTGTCAGCGGATTCGGATGACGTGTAGGGAGATTTGATCACATCATCCAACACCTTAAACAGAAAAGCGGGGCTTTGTTATATATGTACCAGTAATAAAGTATTTATATGATTTAAAAAAATTGGGGTGAATATCATTTATTGTTTGAATTGACAGGTTTCCAGTCCATCACAGGGACACCTGGACAGGTGTCCAGTCAAGACATCTCAGCTGCATTTTTTGGACCAAACAGGACGGATGAAATCAAACTGATTCAAACATCTAAAAGTGTTTTTGTTTAAAATAAATGTAAATTTACAACAAAATAAAAAAATATTGATGGATAAAAATACACAAATAAAAACTAGTTAAAAATTTCAGAACGTATGTTAGAATAAACATTAAAATATTTAACAGATATTTTAAAAGGGACTAATTTTTTAAACTATAAATTAATGTTGAATAATTATTAGAAACATTAACTAATATATTACCATTTCAGTGCTGTGGAAACGATTTAGATGTTGTAGAATTCCTTCTGCCTCGTCAACCTGCAGCTCCTGCACTCATCACACAGCTGCTCACTTCCTGAAGTGAAAAGTCTACAAAAAACAGCATCAGGAGAAAAAAAATTATAACCTGCTGTTTCTGGTTGATCACTCGAAATAACTTTGGCTTCTCTGAAGACAAACCGCTAAAATCTAAAGTTTTAAATGGCTAAATTGGACGGATGCGTTTGTATCTTCCTCATTGTATTCAATGTGCGCGTTCGAGCCGAGTCTACATGTGACGTCATAATCGCGCGACGGGAAAATCCGTATTTACCATGTAAAAAAAACGGCGCTAATTTTAAACTATTTTGGAGAGAAATTTTCATTCATTTCACATTGTTTTAGCAAAAACGATCAGAGGTCAATCTTAATATATATATATATATATATATATATATATGTGCCATTTTATGGAAAGTTAAAAGATGATGTCAGGGGAGCTTTAAGGCCCCGGTATAGCTCTGCGTGCGGTAGTACGCCGCTGTATGACGTACAGTACGTACACAGAGGCACAAGCGTAGCCCCGCAGGGCATGTACGCGCCAAGCTCAAATTTTACGACCGTGTACGCAAGCGCGTTGTCTCACAATAAACTGCCCAGCGCCGGACTGTTTTGTATGAGACACAAATATATTAAATTCCCCTTCTTCATCCCTGATCTGGACTTTTCTTTTGTTTGTTTTTTGCCAAGAAGTCAAGTGATCGCTTCCTCCTCCGCTGACTCCATGACTGAAATGATGAGGAAATGAATGAATTTGTCACGAGCGAACTAAACTCATGTCCAACGTGGTTGCGCGAGGCTCTGCAGATTTCCTGGTGTTCTGGTGTGCTGGACCAGCGCTCCCTGTTTTTATTTTATTTTTTAGAACTTTTTATTAACATATAAACACAGAACACCGCTGCGGCAGAAGCTGTGTGAAGTGCCATTTTTTTTCCCCACCCGACCGGTCAATCAATTCAGTAGGCGTGTCAGCAAATGACCAATCAGCTACCTCAATTTGTCCCATAGGTTAACGCTCTGCCCTGCTGCTGCTCAAATGACGTCAAGAATTTGGAGCGAAAACGCGAGAATTAACGCGAAAATGAACACAAATCTATACTGTGAACTGCCTGCGCACAGCACACGCGCGTAGAGCGGCGTTCGGCAAAACGCAGAGCTATACTGGGGCCTTTAGATTTCGTGATAGGGTGAGGTGCTCTGTCATCTGGGGGGGAGCTCTGAGTTGAGTTGTTGCTCCGCTGCATCGAAAGGACTCAGTTGAGGTGGTTCATGCATCTGATTTGAATGCCTCTTAAACACCTTCCTTGATAGGTTTTCCAGCACGTCCCACTGGTAGGAGACCCTGGGGAAGACCCAGAAGTTGCTGGAGGGATTGTGTATCTTCTCTGCCTTGAGAGTGACTTGGAGTCCCCCAAATCAAGATGAAAAGTGTTGTTGAGGAGAGGGGCATATGGATTTTCTTCTGGACCTGCTACCTCCATGACCCCATTACGGATTAGTGGTAGAAGATGAATGGATGGAGAGTTGGACCTGAACATTCAGACCTTTAGCCCCAGATGTTTGCTGTCATCACCTGATCCTATCCAGGTGTCAAAATACCACTCTAAAATCACAGAGACACTAACTTGAAAACGATTTGAGACAGATTCAAGACACCCACAACAACTCTGACACTTTAAGAGAAAATTTGCACATACATTTTGAATATGTTGACAATTTCAGCGACTAAACTGCGTGTGAAGCCCCTTTTGATTGCAACAAGCAGGCTCTAAAACATGATATCATAATTCAAGCTGTAAGATCAAAATTAAAGCAGAGTATAAAGTATTTAAGTTATGTGGTAAAGTTCCAGTAAAAGAAAAATGTTGAAGCAAAACAAACTTTAATACAACTTCCCACAAGTTTGAGTTCATGATAAAACAACTTTATGAAAACATAAACAGAGTCCATGCATACATATTAATCAGCATGTGTTTATTTTAACATACAATAGACAGCCATGTGTCAGTCACAACCATGCACCAAGCCTTTACACCTGGTGATCAGGGTATGGTGCAAACAGTGACCTGCTTCCCAGAGCTCACAATCAGATAATTATTGCCAGTTGCAATTAGAATAACTGCAAGATTTTTTTTCTTCAGTCTGTGCAATGAAGATCAGCAAATATCTTTCCACCCCAATTTTTGCTTTTCTGGCATGCTTTTATAAACACCCACCACCTGGTCAAAAGAGAACCATTAGGGGAGCTATCAAAGCATTCATAAAAATCAAAATGTATGTGACATCCAGTGGATTTCCCCCCATGCTGCACACAGCAGGCCAACTCTGTAGGGCCAGAGTTGGGGTAAAGTTTCACCCTGACTAGCAATGGATGCCTGATTGACTGTGATGGGTTTTTTACACCCTGCACATGTTGCTCTCCTGCTCAGTCCTTGCTTCACCATCCTTCTTTCTCTGGCCTCTGTGATTGGTGGATTTCCAACATGTGTCTGTCAAACTAAAACTTGCCCTGAAAACATTTCCCTGCTCAAGTACTTCACACATTGTTCATGAATTACTCGAAACCGCACTGCTCCCATTCGCCTCATTCCTTGTCTGCAGATTAGGGCCTGCGGTGGTGTAAAAAACACACACACACACACAAGAAGAGGCAATTGGATATCACAAGCATGACTCTGAATCAATGCCTTTGCATGTGTGGATCCGTCTGCATCACCTGGTGGCTTGGCTCATGTAAACCCTTTACAAAGCTGGGATTAATGACACGCACACTCATATCTGGTGATCAGAAACTCTGGGAAGGTGGCCACGATGGAGGGTTGTCTGATCCCTGTGTGTTTAGCTCAGTGAATGATTGTTCTAGCTAAAAGTAGTTTAAGCAAAAGGCAAATACAGGTAGTCCTCGGCTTACGATGGTCTCGAGTTACGACGTTTTGCGGCTACGACGCATCTCCCATTAAAAAAAAATATATATATATATTTTGAAAAGCCGAGTTACGCAGTTTCCGGTTTTACTAGCTGCGGAGGCTACAGCTGCCCTGTACTCTCTAAAAAAAGCTAAGTCTGGTCCTCTGGACATTCATAAAACAAAACAAAACTTGTTGGACCAAGCTGGACAGGCAGCAGCTGTGGAAAAGTAGCTGTTTTATGGACAGCGGTTTTACGACGTAAACGCAATACAGAATACGGAGGAGGGACGAAAGAACGGCTTCACCTGCATACCAGTAGGTTATTAACTATTTTTTCCCTTCAATGTGGCTCCCAAATGTATGTGGTTTTTGATAATTATGTAGGGTACTGTTAGGATAGGCTAAGTGCTTGGAAAAATACAGTACTGTATGTATATGGTTCAGTATGTACGTATGTTCCAACTTACGTCGAAATTTGCTTTATGACGCCGCACAGGAACGGAACTCCGTTGTAATTCGAGGACTACCTGTACTGTGTAAATAAGAAACAAATTAGTGGGAGAAGCGCTCCAAAGTATGAACTCAGATATGTATAGAACTAGAAATGTTGTCAACTAGTTGTCAACAACTAGAAATAGACAATCTGGACAAAAGTGTTTGAACACACCTGTTAATTGTTGAATTCATTTCAATAAGGGTTTGCTCTCTACTGATGGATGTTTTTAAAGCTGCAGAATTCAAAGATATTTAAACAATTATAGGCTTTCAACTTTGTGGGCACAAATAAATGGGCAATAATTGCCAAAGAAACACTTCAAATTCTTGTGCACCCTATCAGGAGTGTTTCTGTGGGACTTTTTGCCCGTTAGTCTGTAGAGCATTGATCAGGTCAAGTACAAATGAAGAATGAGAAGATCTGTCTCACAATCTTTATTCCAGCTCATCTTAAAGGTGTTTGGTAGGAGTGAGCTCTTCCTAAGTAAAGTTCTTCCACAATGAAATAACCATGTTTTTTAGGGCCTAAAAATTCTGACCTGGCCCGGCCTGAGCCCATAGGTTTTTTTTCCAAACCCATCCGACCTGATCATTTAACTGTAACCTGGAAAAAAATAAAATTATATATATATATATATATATATATA
>JBBPBX010000394.1:93329-111134 GCA_038048925.1 Garcialebias charrua
TTAAGCTTTTACTGCTTTTGTAAAAATTTGTTTGACATGATATTTTAAAAACACATTTCAAAGAAAGGAAGATATAAGATTTCTTGTTTCACCAAATGGATATTAACATACAAAACAAACAGCTTTTAAAAAATCAACTCTAAAGATAGGCTATTATACAGATGAACAAAAATATTTTAAAGCAAAATTATTTGAAAAAATATAGAACAAGGCTATTTTAACTGAACGCGCTGCTCGCTTCGGCTTTTGTAGATGCTGCTACTTCCTTCACTGCAGATGACAGCAGTTCATTCTTATTAGTAACTTACTGTCACCTCCTCTACAAGTACATTAACACAATTTTATATTATGCATTCTTATTTAGTTTTATTTGTGCTGTATGATTCGTAAAACCACATCAAAAGCCATAGACTGGCCAGGCCCGCCCATTCAGCACGTTATTTTGGCCCGACCTGGCCCGAGTTTTGGGTTGGGCCAGCCCAGGCCTGCACCCAGGTTAGAAATGACAGCTCTAGGTCAGGGCACCAAGGTTCCCACCTTTTATTATTATTATTTTTCATTTAAGGATATTGGGGGTCGGGTGAAAATTAACCTGGGGCCACTTCTGGCCCTTGGGTCATATGTTGCCCCTGTCTGATTCAGACTGTTCCGCTTCACCAGACTGGGGCAGGTGAGAGCAAGCACTGGTGTTGCCAGCCTGCAAAATTGGCTACATACTGTATTTTCCATTTTTTATTGAAGTACTTTAATGACTCCTGCACTGCATCACTTGAGACACACACACACAGACACACACAGACCCCATACACACACATTTTTTTGTTTTCACCGACGTCCATAGGCCTGTGAAGTGTTTCAATTTGTTGAACAGCTGTGAAATTTCAGGCGTTTGAAAGACACTAATGCATGCTCTAAGGCCTAATATAAACAGCATTACACAACATGTAAACCCTGCTCTGGACCTGAGGACATATTGGTGGTGGAGGTGGCACTTGTCATTTAAACTTGCAGATCTTTGTATGCACTAATTCCTTTGTAATTGCAATCTTTGCAAAAAATCAGCTGGAAAATGATTTTATGTTGACATTTCCCAATTTCTGTGATCTCTTCAAGTCATAATCCAAGTTTTCATCCAAATCTAAAGGGAGACTTGAAGCGTGTTTTCTGTTTGCCTATTATCCAAAAATAGCAATCAAAATTCTGCTGAGAAGCAGCTATTGCAGCTGTTTAAATGCACTCCACTTCTTTGTGAAGCTTGAAATTGCTTCTTTTCTTTCTTTTTTTTGAGGCCCATAACTTACAACCACCTGGAGAGTATGGCTGGCCAACAGATCCTAGTCTCACAAAGTTATTAATCCTGCAGAAATGTTGGTTTATCATAAAGCTGCTGAAGTCCAACATCTTGTGTGGCAAATGTACAAGAACGATCCCTCCGGCAGTACTGTAGATTGTAACTTCCAGGAAGAACAGAAGTGTAGGAATCTTTGAGGTAGATCCAATTGGAAGAAAAATGGGAGGAACATACAGTACAGTAAATGGGAGGAGATGAGGGGGAATAACACTTTTTGGCTGCAGCCACTCAATAGGAAATCAACCGAATCAAAAGTTTTCAGTCAGAGAAACAGAGATAAATTAGATATGAATTTATCTCACCAGTCAGTAGAGGTGATCTGTTTTATCAGTTGATAATATGGCTTATTCTGGAAAAAAGTTATTGCTGGTTGTTTCACAGCTTTTATTGGCCTCTCCATTCAGCACTGTTTTGTAAACACCTTTACTAACTTTCACTTTTATAAAAGAAGTGTAGGAGATGTAGTCATAGCCATTGTTGTGAACACTAATATAAAAGCAAAATTGAACATTCATATTTGTATTTATTTTATATTATTTTTTATGGCAATTGGTGGCACAGCTGGTAGAGCTGCTGCCTCTCAGCGAGGTCACTGGTTCAAATTTCGGCCAGGGACCATTCTGGATGGACTTTGTGTATTCTCTCCGTGCATGTGTGGTTCCCTTTCAGTCTGGTCTCTCTGTGCAACATACTTGCTATGGGAATTGCGCCCTCGCGCGATTACCTGAAGGAATATACTCACGCCTTTACGGCAGGGGCGTCACCGCCGCGCCAGAGGCCCCGCCCTCTGGGTACTTAAGCGGCTGATGCCCATCCATCTTTCAATTTTTTGCCCTTCACCTCGCTAAACCTGAACTACCTCTTTGCGGGACTTCTCTGTTGCTTCATCGCTCAACTTGAGGTGAGCTTGCTCCCTGCACAGAGCGCACAGAGAATTATTCCTGCGTATTGCTGGACTAGCAAAAGCTAGTCCGGCACATTTTCTCTTAACCCCAAAGTATTTTCTTCTCCTCTCTCTACAGATTGCTTCGCTCGACAGCGCTGACTACGCCACAAGAAAAAAGCTACTTTGCTAACTCCTAGCGAGCTAGCCAGCGAAAGCGACGCGACGGAGGAGACATTTCAAGGAAAAAAAAAGGATTCTGGAAGGACTCGCTCGCCTTATCTCGGACATGCCTCCGGAGAAAGGAAAGCGAAAGGCAAGACTTCCAAGGAAAACCAACGGGACGGCGAGCCCAACTTCGCGCGCCTGTCCCATCGGATGCGATTTCTCCCTCGCGGCGACAAACACCCATGAGGCCTGTCCAGTCTGCCTAGGAATGCTACACGCAAAAACAGCGCTGGATACGCCCGACTATTGCCCACACTGCAGCCTGATACTGGATGCTATGCTGCGGCTCTGGGTTGACCTCGTCGCCAAAGCCATGGGCACTTCAGAAGTACCAGCAGATGCAGACACCATTGAGCCTCTCACTCCGACGCCGGAGCTCGAGAACATGGCTCTACCCGACAGCACACGAGTCGAATGGGGTGACAGCCCTGACGTGCTGGCTCCTATGGTGGACTTAACAGTCGAGTTCGACACCCGAGGCATGATGAACGAGAACGAGATCTCAATTTCAGCCTCGGGCGAATTTTTAGCGGAGGACACAGACGTAGAACTGGAGGATCAGGGAGAAGATCTCTCCCAGACCCCGGTACCTGTGCTCCCAGAAACCGACTTTTCCATCCCTGCTCTGTTCGACCTGTGCCACAGAGCAGCGGACGCGCTGTAAATCCTATGGCCCGAGCCTCCACCTCGCCAACAGGTCACGAGGCTGGCAGGAAACTATTTTTACTCGAAGCAGCAGGCCGCCACGAGGCAAAGGATGCCTGTTTTCCCGGACTTCCTCACAGAACTAACTCGCACCTGGGCTCAGCCAAGAGCCCCCATGCTCCTTCCCCTCTCATAAGCCGTTTTCGCATTGGCCAGCCCTCAGTGGCCCGGGGCTCCCCTGGGTGTCTCTGGGCCACCCGCGTTCATTACGCATTTGCCGCAAAGCCGCCTTGAAGTGGGTGGGCAGTTCTCTGGAAGTGGGTGGGGTGGTCTCTTCACGTGGGTGGAGTGTTCGTGTTTTAAGAGAGGAGACTCGGCAAAAAAAAAATTGTTAGCTGGATATATATATATTAGTGTTTCTGCGTTTAATTTTTGTTAATAACTGATCACAAATCAGCTTATGTTACAACGTAAATAACACGAAGCGCACACCCATTTCCGCCTTTCAGCGCGACCTGAATGTCATTAAACAGCATTAAACAATAACTAATATTGTCTAACTGTTGCGCGCAGCCAGGGTTTTAAAATATAACGAATAATCTCTAACTTTTACGTGCAGCTAAAATGTCAGGAGGAGTGATTGCTATATGAGCAAGTTGGACACCTGAAAATTCAGTCCGGAGTATAGCTCAAAGCGTAAAGCACTGCTCTTTTGACCGGGAGAAGTGGGTTCGCTTCCCGCCTGGGACAAAGTTATTTTACTTTTTTTTTCTTTATTCACATTTTCTTTTAAATAAAAAGGAGTTTGTTTGGTTAACAAACTCCTTTTTATTTAAAAGAAAATGTGAATAAAGAGAAAAAAAAAGTAAAATAACTTTGTCACAGGCTGGAAGCGAACCCACTTCTCCCGGTCAAAAGAGCAGTGCTTTACGCTTTGAGCTATACTCCGGACTGAATTTTCAGGTGTCCAACTTGCTCATATAGCAATCACTCCTCCTGACATTTTAGCTGCACGTAAAAGTTAGAGATTATTCGTTATATTTTAAAACCCTGGCTGCGCGCAACAGTTAGACAATATTAGTTATTGTTTAATGCTGTTTAATGACATTCAGGTCGCGCTGAAAGGCGGAAATGGGTGTGCGCTTCGTGTTATTTACGTTGTAACATAAGCTGATTTGTGATCAGTTATTAACAAAAATTAAACGCAGAAACACTAATTCAGCTAACAATTGTTTTAGGGGTTTCTCGTTTCTGTAGTTAAATTTGAATGAAATTCAACCCTCGCGCTGAGGTTGTTTGAATGAGTCCCGCCCCTGCTGCAAACAACGAATCAAATGAGAGCTGAAACTAGCCCTGTCGGGCTCGGCCCGATAAGAACCACGGTGAAGATGGTTCCAGAACAAGGGTGGATCCCGGGCGGAAAAGGTAAATGCGAAGACGCCGAACCCGGGTTAGAAGCTGGGAGAGCCGGGGAGGGCCGGCCAATGCGAAAACGGCTATAGTTCCTCGACAGGATGGATGAGGTGGGAAAAGCTAATGTACCTCAGATTAAGGACACACTAACGTCTCACCTGGCTCCTAAGTCATCCAGGACAAAACCAACTCTCCCCAGCAAAGCTTGTCGAGCTTCAACGTCTCTACCCGAGAATTGCTACAGAGCTCAGGGACTCGCGGCGCGCGCCATGAACGCGTCAGCGTTGATGCAGGCTTACCTAGCGGAAAAGCTGCAGCAGCTGCAGGTAACGACGGACAAGCAGGCTGCCGCCGACTTGCTGGACGAAGCCCGCAGGGCAACATACTTTGTACTCTGCATGATGGTGACAGCCACTATTGCTCAAGGCAGAGGCATGGCGGAAGTGGTCATCGCGATTCGCCACCTATGGATGACTTTAACGGATCTCCCTCAGGGACAAAAGGTGTCTTTTCTCCACCACTCGATAGAGCTGACGGAATTATTTGGTAAAGCTTTGGAACAAATTCAGACCAAGCTGGACCAAAGGCGCAGACAGGCCGAAGTTCTCCGGGTGGGCATTCCCCGGAGAAGCTTCCCCCCCCCAAGGGAGTCTGCTGGAGGCAGACCTGCGTAGCCTCGACACCGCTCGGCAATGCGTGTCCCACCGCAGAAGTGGCCAGCATACAAGGAGGAGCCCCGGCAGAGACCCCCGTCAGGCCAACCTCGCACCGAGCATGCATGGAGCAAAAACAGGTTTGTTCCCCACCAGGCAGTCAGACACAGGGCCTCCTCGGCAAACCGGGACACCAGACAGAAACGTGCCTGATGAACCAGGTCCACGTTCCCACATTACACGATCACCCACCCATGCGGTACTGGGAATGATCCCTTCATGTCCAGCCTTTATTTGTAACACGGTACAAAAAGCTGGTAAATCTATTGCATGCATAAATCATGCTCTCTCTGCTGTGAGTGACATAGAATCATGTACGTCATTGCACATAAGCACGAATAAAGCTCATAAAACAGCCCCTCTCTGTTTTATTGACTCTAAAACAAAACTTAAAAAAAACCACACAAATAACTTCAGCAGAACAGGTCCCTCTGGCCTGCCAGCTGTCATAAAGGGAGGGGGCCATCCCCCCCCACTCCCTTATGGCCCATGGGGTGTTAGCCTAATCAATAGACCCTAGCAGGGTGCCTCTGATTCGTTTGCAATAACAGACACAGAGGTGTCTGCAAGCACCCCCATACCTCTCACGGAGACAGGTGAGGGAAGTCACGTGCTCAAGACCCCGCTCCATTGTGAATAACGGGGCAGCCAATACACTAGCCAGGTGAACACGTGACATGTCCGTACCTCAGGAAGGCATGCCAACAGAATCTAATGACGGGGGAGAACAGGTCCCTCTGGCCTGCCAGCTGTCATAAAGGGAGGGGGCCATCCCCCCCCCCTACTCCCTCACGGCCCACGGGATGTTAGCCTAATCAATAAACCCCAGCAGGGCGCCTCTGATTCGTCTGCAATTAACAGACACAGAGGTGTCTGCAAGCACCCCCATACCTCTCACGGAGACAGGTGAGGGAAGTCACGTGCTCAAGACCCCGCTCCATTGTGAATAACGGGGCAGCCAATACACTAGCCAGGTGAACACGTGACATGTCCGTACCTCAGGAAAGCATGCCAACAGAATCTAATGACGGGGGGGCCACGTCAGATGCCCACAGGCAGCCACAAGCTTCACACCTTCACAGCAGCAATTGTGTTCAAGCTGCTGTACATGTAAACAAATCAGAGTTGAATCAGATCTCTCTTCCTGTTTTTCGAAGGGGACTGGGCTCTCTATCACAAAAAAATCTAAAGTCTGCCAAACTAAAAGGAGGATCTCCTCATTCTCACATTACAGCTGCCCCTTTATTATTAATGAGGGACATGCAATGTCCAAGCAGTTATCAGACAGCACGTGACCTTCCTCTCTGTGCTGATCCAGCTCTGCTCTCAAACAAAATTCTCCCAACGGGTGAAACACAGACCCCGGTGGGTCTGCATGGTTCCGAAGCTCTGTTAAAGCCAAGGACCAGTAAACTGGACCATTCCATAAAACGGATTGTAGTCAGGAGATCTGCTCATTTACAAAACTCGTAGTCTCCCAGTCCCATGACCCCAAACTTAGAGGGGGAAAATAGACTTCCTGCTCCAACTGTGTCTAATACGAATGACAGGTTGCATCTGCCCTCGATTAACCTCGAGCAGAGCAGCCTGGTAGCACATCAGCAAGGAAGTCCTCTTCCCAACTTGGTTGACCCCCAGGGGTTCACAACCTCCAGGACCCTTGGAGGCGAACTGGATGCACCAACTGCTCTTCTTCAGGGCCAAACTATGTCACCAGAAGGGACAGTCCAGCCGCTTAGGCCAGGAACTGTCAAACATTTCAGCTTGTTGGCAGAATTGAACAAGCTGATTGCGTCAGGCCTGCTGGAAAATGTGGTAAAAACCATACAAAATGCCCGTGCTATGTCAACACAGTCTCTATAAGCATAGAAGTGGCGTATTTTTGAAGCCTGGTGCTCAGAATGAAATATTATTTCTTATGCATCCGACTTGACTTAGCTCCTGACCTTCCTTCAGGACTTACTGGAAAAAGGTTGTTCTTACTCAACGATTAAAGTTTTCCTATCAGATATTTCAGCCTGTCATGAAGGCTGGGGACACAGGACACCTAGAGTGTATCCAATCATAATAAGATTCATGAAAGGTGTGCTTCGGACTAAACCACCTAGCAAGATTCTGACCCCTGGTTGGGATCTTGGCCTGGTCTTGGGGGCTCTCTGTGACCTACCATTCGAGCCACTGGGCGAGGTTAAGATAGATTTGTTATCTTATAAAACCACTTTATTCCTGGCACTTTGCTCGGCGAAACGCGTGGGTGACCGCCGTGCATTTTCTGTATATCCAATGTGTACCAGATTCGCCCCTGGAGGGTCAAAGGTCACCTTAAGGCCTAATTCCGCATACACTCCCAAGGTCTTGACTTTGAACCACAGGAGTCTAGACTTTGATCTCTCCTCCTTCCCACCTGCTCATGTTCTCACTCAGGAACAGGAAAGGCTGAAGGTTCTCTGCCCCGTGAGAGCTTTACGTACTTACATGCAGAGAACAGCCGAATGGAGAAAAACAAATCAACTGTTCGTCTGCTTTGCAGCTCCTGCTACCGGAAAGGCCCTATCAAAACAATGGCTTTCAAATTGGGTGACTGAGGCCATTAAAAGGGCGCACAGTAGCAAAGGTCAACAGGTGCCGTCTGGGGTGCGCATGTGACCTATGTGGTTCTGGTGGCTTCTCTCGGTGTTAATGAACGACAAGGAGCTTCTCAAGTTGGCATCAGTTGTCTCTTTATTTCTCCATCTGTATTTCACACAATGGGTATCGAGATAAGGTCAGTCTCTGGCCTAAACAAGCTCCTCATCAGTGATCCTCATGGCTCTGAGGATTACCCATAATTACAGTAACCACAGTAAAATAATTGAAAACTACAGTGATCGTATAGTGGATTTTGTTTACAACAAAGGAACAACCAGTGAGTGTCCGTTTCAAATAAAGTAAAGCAATTAACTAAAATACCCTGAAAAATAAAATAAAATAAAATGCTGACATTTTATTTACTGGATGCCATTTTTATATTTTAGTTTACATAACCTTGCATTTTAGAACAATGCAAAAACAAATTAAATGTATCTTTATATAAAACTCTGTTTATATAAAACTCAGCCTTATGTTAACCATCTGCTACAAGAGATTTAGTAAAACATACCTGTATTTCACACAATGGGCATGGAGATAAGGTCAGTCTCTGGCCTAAACAAGCTCCTGCAAGGAGTAGCCATAATGTTACCACATGGGGGAATAATGGAGATCTTCGCATCTGCAATGATTTATATGGCTGAATGCGCGAACCGTTAAAGACGCGCATCCATTGCCTCATCAAACAGATGCACTTGCTGCACTTGGTGGGAATGTATTCTTTTCCACCATGGACCTGACTTCAGGGTTCTATAATGTGAGGCTACATGAGGATGACAAAAGGTTTACTGCCTTTTCGTCTCCATTTGGCCTGCATGAGTACAATAGGATGCCTCAAGGCTTGACCAACAGCCCCACAACTTTCATGAGGATGATGATGTCTATTTTTGGGGACCAAAATTTCACTAGCTTGCTATGTTATTTGGATGACCTGATGGTCTTTGCCCCATCTGAACAGGTTGCGTTTGATCGGCTCCAGATGGTTTTCTCTCGTCTGGCCGCAGATAACTTAAAACTGTCTCCCAAAAAGTGTCACTTCCTTCGTAGGTCATTAGGCTTAACAACCAGAACCAGAGGAGAAGCGTATTCGCTTTGTGATTTACAAATAATTCCTAACTCCTCCATTTCACTCAGAGCAGTGCGTAGTTTTTCATAATGACAGGGAGGAACATGCCTGTATGGTAGTCTAAAGGGTTTGTCATCTACAAGACGTATTCTGTGCACAAAATCTTTAGCATCCCCACAGTCCATTTTATGCTGAGAAAAAATGTATTCATATTGCTGAATGATTTGCAATAACTTATTTTTCCACTCAAGGGAGACTTCACAAGACGATAGGTTCAAGTCCTGGAGTCCGATGTCACTCAGAATTTGAGACATCTCCTCGTCCGTTACTGGGGTCTTTACAGGGTCTTTGGTGTACTGGGTGTTGGATTGGATGCACTCAGGTTTGGTGAAGTCATGTACAGAAACACAAGTGGACACATCAGCAACTTTTGCATTTCTTCTCAGAGTGAGGGGTTTTTCAGTTGGATTTACAATCTTGACAGGAACACAACCATCACCATACAATGACGCCACAACTCTCCCCACTAGAATTTGTCTGGGTCTGCACTTGGACTGAGTTGGTTCAATGATGACTGAACATCCAACTAAAGAAACATCAGATGTAGGCAGTTTGGCCCAAACCAAATGTTCAGTTAAGGGCTGGAGAGTAACAGACCTTTTGAGTTTGGCTGTGCCCACTTTGACAGGTTTCATGTCCGAGGCATCGGACATCGAGTCTGACAGCAGAGACATTAAACAGGTCAAATTGTCTTTGTGAATGCCTCTCTGAGAGGAACAGTCAGTTGTCTCATCAAAGGAGATTTTCATTTGTGAAATCAGCCATCTGATAGCATTATTGCCCAATATCATTTCATCAGTTTGGCCCGGAACCACTAAAGCAGGGATTATAACATTAAAACCAAAAACTGTTAGAGTGAGTTCATACAATGCAGAGGGTGTGACGACATGACCTCCACATCCAACAATCACAAGATCAGCAGCTGGTTTCTTATCCAGGTTCGTGAGATAACTTGAAAGTTTTGCTTCAGCTTCCTCACTGATGGTGCATGCCATTGATCCACTGTCAACTAAGGCTTTAAGGGAATGTTTGCTTCCAACAGTGACATCTGTGTAGAACAAGCTGTCAGTCTTAGAAAGTCTCTGAGGGGCTTGCACAATCAGTGTCTTTTGTGGTGGAATTTTGCTGCTGTAATCAATGTACAGTGTCTCACAGTCATCAGAAGAATCCAAGGTGGGAGTGTCACTAAGACGATCTGCGCTGTCCTCCCCTCCACGCAGATCTTTCAGTTTTCCGGCTGGCTGTGGGAAGGCAGCTGCTCTCTCTGACGGCAGTTTCGACTTGAATGGCCGGGAAGATGACAGAAGAAGCACAGATTATTCTGGCGGCAGTGCGTACGTGCAGTGTGGGAATTATCATTACACACAGAACATGGTATGTCATTCAGTCCTTTAATATTCAGCGAACGGCTTTTAACAGGTTGCCTTCTGCTAGACTGGGAGTTGGATTGGGTTTGAAGTAGCATTTTCTCCAACATGCTAATCAGTCTTTCCATATTGGAATTGTCTGGGGCTACACATTGTTGCAGTTCTTGCCTATGCGCAGATGTGGGCACCGTGCAGTCCACCTCCGCTCGGTTCACACTGATCCTGCTTTCTTTCTCAGCAGACCGCAGTCCCTTTTCCATATGATACTCATCCAACACTTCCTGAACATCTTGTGGTGACCATTTTTCTATGGTCTTGGATCTGAAGGTGAGAGCTAAATCTTTACATGGACAGTTTCTGATGAACATGCGAGTTACTTCAACACTTGGATTGTCAAAGGTCTTGCCCTGTTCTTTAAGTCGGCTAACAGCAACATCAGCTGCTCTATTCAATCTTAGCCAGTATTCGAATGGATCCTCATTCTCTTTTGGCCGGGTGGAGTAAAAATCAGCAAGTGGTACGGGGGAGCACAGATCAGACCCAAAATGTTTGCGCAGAATTGAATAGATGGCTTGTGGATTGCTCTGAACATCAATTCCACAGTTGCATATTCCACACCTGACAACATCCCTTGCTCTGCCTCTAAGATGGATTAGGATCTCCTCAGCCTGGTGTTCTTGCTGCACACCACTCTTTTTGATGTAATTTCTCATCGAGTCCTCCCATTCATCAACTGTAACTGTATCAGAACTCTCCCCTTTAAAAATAGGTGGTTCCTTCACCTGGCTTCTGGAGACAAGCTGGACCTGAGAAAGATCTAGTGAGCTGCATGGGACTTGATGGCTCTCATTTTGAGTTTTTTTAATCGCAGTTCCACTTGGGTTGCTCGAGTTCAGGTGTGCTATAACACTATCAGCCAGCTGTTGCCCTATTTGTTGGACTATAGTGCTCATCTGATCTACTAACCCAGCATTATTAACATGAGAATCTGGGATGGATGTGCTAGAACACTGAGGAGGTTGCATATTAGGACAGGTCTGACTACTGGGTGTAACAGCTTCTCCATTCACAAATGAGTCACCCAATGAAAATGGAACAGGGGTATTAAAGAACCCCCTACCTCTACCAATACAGAGTGGAGTCACGTTTGATTGTCCAAAATAACTGGAACTCATTTTGACAAAAGTCCAAGAGCATTCAAAAAATAAAATCCTTACACAAGGATTTATAAACACACTCTGATGCGCTGATGCATGCTCAATAATCCAGGTAGAAAAATCTAAAAAAGCTAAAACACTCTGATGCGCTACTTAGACTTGTTGAGAACCAGGGTGGTAGAGTGGAGCTCCAGCGACGTGAGGATCAGAAGTCACCAGCCCAGTCCGATGTGGTTCTCGACGAGTCACGGCACCAATGTGACCTATGTGGTTCTGGTGGCTTCTCTCGGTGTTAATGAACGACAAGGAGCTTCTCAAGTTGGCATCAGTTGTCTCTTTATTTCTCCATCTGTATTTCACACAATGGGCATCGAGATAAGGTCAGTCTCTGGCCTAAACAAGCTCCTCATCAGTGATCCTCATGGCTCTGAGGATTACCCATAATTACAGTAACCACAGTAAAATAATTGAAAACTACAGTGATCGTATAGTGGATTTTGTTTACAACAAAGGAACAACCAGTGAGTGTCCGTTTCAAATAAAGTAAAGCAATTAACTAAAATACCCTGAAAAATAAAATAAAATAAAATGCTGACATTTTATTTACTGGATGCCATTTTTATATTTTAGTTTACATAACCTTGCATTTTAGAACAATGCAAAAACAAATTAAATGTATCTTTATATAAAACTCTGTTTATATAAAACTCAGCCTTATGTTAACCATCTGCTACAAGAGATTTAGTAAAACATACCTGTATTTCACACAATGGGCATCGAGATAAGGTCAGTCTCTGGCCTAAACAAGCTCCTGCAAGGAGTAGCCATAATGTTACCACATGGGGGAATTCCCACCACACTTTCTCACAAACTAAACATTCTTAAACAGGACAAAAACAATATAATAGCTGATCTAGCGTGACCTAGATTAAGCATATTTCAATAATGTACAAAAACTAAGACCATAAACATATTCTATAAAATGCATAAATAATATTTCTTTATCACATAGCAGAGACATGTTACCTCATCAGTGATCCTCATGGCTCTGAGGATTACCCATAATGCCCTGCTCTTTTTAAGGTGAATGCAATAAAATGTTTTACCAGCAGATGGTGCAGTTTTAGCAGGATTTAACCAGAACCATTTTAACTATGTTACACACACTCACTCCACTCGGGGCGTGGCCACTTCCTGGTCATTGTTCAAGGATGTGCCAGTTGCAGACACCTGCACTGCTACGAACTGGAGCTCATTAAACACTTTTGCAAAGCATTACAGTTTGGATGTTACTGCGTGTGATGTCACTCAGGCTGTCCTTTCTAACACACAGTAGAAAGTAGCCTTGAGATGCCTGCTGGTCAAGGGCAGACGTTCACTCTAGCATGCATTTTACTGAGCATTTCAAGGGCGTGAATGGATTACGTTCCCATAGCAAGTATGTTGCACCGAGAGACCAGACTGAAAGGGAACTGAAAGTTATGCACCATAACTCATGTTCCCTGAAGGAAGGGAACGAGGTGCAACATATCTGGCCCTTTCAATGCTGAAAGCTCGGTGAAGTGCAATTTTGGAGAAAGATGGATGGGCGTCAGCCGCTTAAGTACCCAGAGGGCGGGGCCTCTGGTGCGGCGTTGAAGCCCCTGCCGTAAAGGCGTGAGTATATTCCTTCAGGTAATCGCGCGGGGGCGCAATTCCCATAGCATGTATGTTGCACCTCGTTCCTTTCCTTCAGGGAACATGAGTTATGGTGCATAACTTTCAGGTTTTCTGTGGGTACTCCTGTTTCATGCTGGTGAAGATTCTCAGTCGTCCAGGACATGATAAAATCAAAAAGGAGTTCAATACAAGATCAACTGGACTTTATTTGTTGTACTCCTGTTTCCTCCCACAAATCAAAAACATGCATGTTAGGCTGATTGGTAACTCTAAAAATTGTCCCTAGGTGTGAGTGAGAGAGTGAATGGTCGTTTCTCTCGTTTGTCTCTATGTGGCTCTATGATGGACCTGCAACCTGTCCAGGCTGTCCCCCACCTCTCGCACAGTGAGTGCTGGATATGGGCACCAGTAACCCCCGTGACCCGTAAAGGAAGCAGAAGTTAAAAGATTTTGGATGGATGTCTTATTTTGATGACAGAACATCCTTCTACATTTTTATTACATATGAGCTCTTCAAAGGAGGATTCCATAAGAGCCATAAGGCTTTTTTTTTTCCACTGCACAATGTTCAAAAGGACCTATACATTTGCTTTCAAACCTTGTTATAGCACAACACTCAGTCAACAGTCAGCATAGTCATACCACTTAAGAACTTGACATTCACCAACAACAGCGACGATGTAGGAGTTGTGTTGTGGATTTTTGGTTAAATGTGTAAAGCAATGTTTGAAAGAGATCTACAAACATTACCAGTACCGGTACTGCAAAAAAAAAAGGTAAATTGGTTACATGGAGAGTAGCATGGTTGTGCAGCGGTTGGAACTGTTGCCTCAAAGCAAGAAGGATGCAGGTTTGCTTCCTGACCTTAGGCCTTTCTGTGTAGAGTTTGCATGTTCTCCTTTTTTGGGGGGTTGTACTCCGATTTCCTTCACACACCAAAACGCATGTACTGTATGTAAAGTTATTTGGTCTTTCTAAATTGTCAGTAGGTGTGGGTGAATTTTTTATTTTTTTTGTCTTGTTTTTCTTTGTGTGCCCCAGTGATAGACTTGCAACCTGTCCAGGATGTACTCTGCCTCTTGCACATTGACTGTTGGAGATAGACATCAGGTCTCTGTGAACCTTAAAAAGAAAAGCAGGTAAAAGACAATGGATGGATGGTCATAAATAAGTTTTCTCTGCTGGATACTTTCCCTTAGAGACGGTGAGAAGTTCAATTATCAAGGAGCAACTTGAAGTAGACTTGCTGCACCCCATATTGAAAGGAGCCAATTGAGATGGTTCGGGCATCTGGTAAAGATGCCCTCTGGGTACATCTATAGGGAGGTGCTCCAGGCATGGCTGACTGGACGCTGCTGCCCTCGAGACCCAATTTCAGAAGATGGATGGATGGCTGGGTGTATGGATGGATGCGGTCCAAAAGCACACACTGTATACTCCAATGTTCCATCCATCCATCCATCCATCCATCCATTTTCTTCCGCTTATCCGGGGTCGGGTCGCGGGGGTAGCAGCCTAAGTAGGGAGGCCCAGACTTCCCTCTCCCCAGCCACTTGGAGCAGCTCCTCTGGGGGAATCCCAAGGCGTTCCCAGGCCAGCCGAGAAACATAGTCCCTCCAGCGTATCCTGGGTCTTCCTCTGGGTCTCCTCCCGGTGGGACATGCCCGGAACACCTCACCAGGGAGGCGTCCAGGAGGCATCCTAACCAGATGCCCGAGCCACCTCAACTGGCTCCTCTCGATGTGGAGAAGCAGCGGCTCTACTCCGAGTCCCTCCCGGATGACTGAGCTTCTCACCCTATCTCTAAGGGAGAGTCCAGCCACCCTGCGGAGAAAACTCATTTCAGCCGCTTGTATCCGAGATCTTGTTCTTTCGGTCATAACCCAAAGCTCATGACCATAGATGAGGGTGGGAACGTAGATCGATCGGTAAATTGAGAGCTTTGCCTTTTGACTCAGCTCTCTCTTCACCACGACAGACCGGTACAGCGCCCGCTTCACTGCGGACGCTGCACCTATCCGCCTATCGATCTCACGCTCCAGTTTTCCCTCATTCGTGAACAAGATCCCGAGATACTTAAACTCCTCCACTTGGGTAAGGACCTCCTCCCCGACCCGGAGAGGGCACGCTACCCTTTTCCGGCTCAAGACCATGGCCTCGGATTTGGAGGAACTGATCCTCATCCCGGCCGCATCACATTCAGCTGCAAACCGCTCCAGCGAAAGCTGTAGATCACGAGCTGATGAAGCCAATAGGACCACATCATCTGCAAAAAACAGAGAAGCGATTCTAAGGCCACCAAAACGGATCCTCTCAACACCTTGGCTGCGCCTAGAAATTCTGTCCATAAAAGTTATAAACAGAATCGGTGACAAAGGGCAACCTTGGCGGAGTCCAACTCTCACCGGAAACGAGCCTGACTTACTGCCGGCAATGCGGACCAAGCTCTGACACCGGTCGTACAGGGACCTAACAGCCCATATCAATGGGCCTGGTACCCCATACTCCCGGAGTACCCCCCACAGAACCCCCCGAGGGACGCGGTCGAATGCCTTCTCCAAGTCCACAAAGCACATGTAAACTGGTTGGGCAAACTCCCACGCACCCTCCAGGACCCTGTTGAGGGTGTAGAGCTGGTCTAGTGTTCCACGACCAGGACGAAAACCACACTGCTCCTCCTGAATCCGAGGTTCGACTATCCGACGGACCCTCCTCTCCAGAACCCCTGAATAGACCTTACCAGGGAGGCTTAAGAGTGTGATCCCTCTATAGTTGGAACACACCCTACGGTCCCCCTTTTTGAATAGGGGAACCACCACCCCAGTCTGCCAATCCAAGGGAACTGCCCCCGATGTCCACGCGATATTGCAGAGTCGCGTAAGCCAACACAACCCCACAACATCCAGAGCCCTAAGGAACTCAGGACGAATCTCATCCACCCCCGGAGCCTTGCCACCGCGGAGCTTTTTAACCACCTCGGCGACCTCAGCACCAGAGATTGGAGAGCCCGACCCAAAGTCCCCAGGCTCCGCTTCCTCAGTGGAAGACGTGCCAGTAGGATTGAGGAGGTCTTCGAAGTATTCCGCCCACCGACTCACAACATCCCGAGTTGAGGTCAACAGCACGCCATCCCTACCATAAATGGTGTTGGTCGCGTACCGCTTTTCCCCCCTGAGACTCCAATGTTGTGTTATGCATTTATAAATAAAACAAGATTAAAATTAAAATTTAAAGTAGAATTTTGATTATTGTTATAATGGGACCTGAATGTAGGCCCTGCTACTTTAGCTAGCTGTTGCTAGCTGTGGACCTCAGGCCTCATCGTACCCCAGGTTCGCCCCCAGCTTGGACCTCCCTCAGAAGTGGCAACTCACACTGTCAATAAATCAAGAAAACATTGATTTAGTTTAACCAAGTGTATTAAAATCAAGGTAGGAGATGGTTACAGTTGACAGTGCTGGCCGGTCCAGTACACAACAAGAGATGAGGAACCGGAAGGGCCGGATGTCCCATGGCATTACAGATTTATAGGCCCTAGACTCCTCCTTCACAGAAGGAGAGCACAGCCTGTCATGTGGATGAGGGGGAGGGACTAAGTACGGTCTCTCTGGACCTTATGTGATTTAACATGAAAGGAAAATGATACTGATGCAGAAAAAGCCTTTCTACGTGATGAGAAAGCAATGGCCCTGTTTAACCCAGTCAGAACCGGGTCAGAATTTCATTATAAACCTGTCTCTAAGTAGATCAAAAAAACCAGAGTCAGTCTAGATGAAAAATACTAACATTATCTAAAATTTTGAATCACAGTGATTTGGTGTTTTTTTTTTATTATTGAACTCACAATAAAAATGCTTGAAAATGCTAATTACACATTTATGACAGAGTCAGAGTGTACTTTAATTGTTAGTTATTTAAAATCCATTACTATTACAATTGTGTTCTTTTCTTTTTCTGGTTTCTCCCACAGAACAACTTGGGGCCATTCCACTAGATAGGTCCATCAGAGATTAAAGGTGAACATGAGGGCAAATCAGTTACCAAGTCAGAAACATTCATCATCAACTTCCCACTGTGTTATTACTGCACAAGCGCGCACGCACACACACACACACAGACACACACACACACACTCCTACCCTCATTCATCCTCATTCATCCTACTGTGGAGGTCCTGACCTCAAGTACTAGTGTCGAGAAAGGAATGAGGGTAAGGGTGCCTGGCCTTTAAACACAGTTGATTATGTTCATGCCAGGGATGATGATGAGTTTTAGTTGGGCTTGTACTATCCAACATACACAGAACATTAATGTCTGCATTGGACAGAAAGGTATGAAACCTTCAGTGTCATAAAAACTGCAGAGCTTCAGCCGCAAAACCCCTACCCTGCTAAGTTTTGCTTATTATAATATCATATTATCTGAAGTCATCACCCACAAATATGCATGCATATTAAGGAAACTCCCTTGACTTCAGTAGTACTTTTAAATTTCCCGTGTTACAAATGTCTGATTATGTTTCCTTTTCTGCTTACTTCAATGAAAATGGTAAAAACATTACAGTCTCCACAGAATTATTTATGATGCGTACCTGCATATTCAAATGTTGCAGACCGCACCTGATGATTAGTTCAA
>JBBPBX010000394.1:112928-134248 GCA_038048925.1 Garcialebias charrua
CGACTTATTACCGGTCGCGTCAGCGATATATCATTTTAAGACAGTAAATCATCCAAAACTCTCATTAATAAACCCTCCCCGAATAAAAAGAATTACCTGATCGCGCAGACATAATTTAAAAATACATCATTAGCAACGTGGCCTGTATCGCGGCTATTGTGTTAGCTATCTGATTCGGCTAGCTTGTTAGCAGCGAACAAACATAATCTGCCGTGATAATTGGCTTTATACACTCAAAGTGTATAAAGTAAAACAACATGAACTCACGTAAAATAAATAGTTTATAATCTAAAACACTACACACCTCCGATTATGTTTACACAAAGACTTACTCATCTCCTGGACAGTCTTCCGATGGTCCCTGCGTTGTTTCGACATGGTAGCTCCTGTGGGACTTTCTTCTGTAGATTTTCTTTTAAAAATAGTAGGAATAGCATCCGGTTTTAAAAGTCTTCTGAATCTTACTGGTAATCCTAAAGATTCTTTTATACCAGGTGCTGAAAACAATCGGCAGTGAAATGGTCGCTGCAGACATACGACTCCTGGAACCCACCGGTCCTTGTCTGGTCCATTCTTGACAAAGTTTGTCATCTTTTGGAAATTTGTGAAGGCTCACTTGTTCACTGCTGATATTAGAACACACAAATGCGCTACAACGTGACGGCATTTTTCAAGTTACACAAATAAAAGAGGCGATCCTTCAGGAAATGAATTGTATGGCAAGCAGTTAACACACCTAACAAACGGGCAAGGCTCTGCCTTCTGCCCGTTGTCACGTCACACTGATGTGTCACGTCACACTGATGACGTATTGCAGGAATGCGCGGAATTTTAGGGGCGTATCCCAGCAAGTACCAGAGAAAAAATTAGCATAATTTAGAATAAAAATTTAATATATTTATAATTTATTATGCAAAAACGACCAGAGCTCAATGATATGATATATATGTTATGACAAATATTCAAATTTACAAAATCATGTCACAATACCTTTAAGCTGTCATAGGAAAATACTGGATGAACCATTGGACAGATTTAAATGAACTCCCTGAAAATATTCACTGGATGTACCGGTACATCTACCACTGGTTATTTTTCAGAGTGAACTTGATTCAGTATGGCTGCCAACACTAAATGGCTTTAGCAAACACAAAAATAAACATGAATCAGTCAGTTTTACAGATAATGAGCTACAATTTGGCCCAACACTGATTCACACTTTAGACTCTGTGCATTCCAGTGTTTCCTCTAGCCTATATCAGCACTGATATAGCGCTAAGCTAGCGACATGCAATACAGATGCACTAGCTAAAAAGCTCTGTTTCCCTCATGCTTGGCTGTCTCAAGCCACCCCCCCCCACCCCCGCTCGAAAACTTTTGGTACAAACAGAAAATCCACTCCCCTTAACCACTAAGAGAGTGGATTTTGTTGTATTTCCCATAATGCCTAGCGTTTTTTTTGTTTTTCCAGCTGCACCATGAGTGAGAAGGACATGTGTGTGGTATAGACCTGCCTCTTGTGTGCTGCTAAAGTTTGGGTGTTTCATGTTGTGAGGTCCAATGTGTCTTCATTAGGTTTAACTCACACAATGTTAAGACGGCAGTCACAGAATTTAATTGAACACAAGTGCTCTTTGCAATGTATTTGCAGTGAGGGATGCTGTCAGGCTGAAGAAGGAGTCCTATTGGGCCTTTTTGGCTTGTGGGACCCCGGAAGCAGCAGATAGGTACCGGCAGTCCAAGCGGCATGCGGCTCGGGTGGTTGCTGAGGCAAAAACTCGGGCGTGGGAGGAGTTCGGAGAGGCCATGGAGAATGACTTCCGTACGGCTTCGAGGCGATTCTGGTCCACCATCCGGCGTCTCAGGGGGGGAAGCGGTACGCGACCAACACCATTTATGGTGGGGATGGCGTGCTGTTGACCTCAACTCGGGATGTTGTGAGTCGGTGGGCGGAATACTTCGAAGACCTCCTCAATCCTACTGGCACGTCTTCCACTGAGGAAGCGGAGCCTGGGGACTTTGGGTCGGGCTCTCCAATCTCTGGAGCTGAGGTCACCGAGGTGGTTAAAAAGCTCCGCGGTGGCAAGGCTCCAGGGGTGGATGAGATTCGCCCTGAGTTCCTTAGGGCTCTGGATGTTGTGGGGTTGTGTTGGCTTACGCGACTCTGCAATATCGCGTGGACATCGGGGGCAGTTCCCTTGGATTGGCAGACTGGGGTGGTGGTTCCCCTATTCAAAAAGGGGGACCGTAGGGTGTGTTCCAACTATAGGGGATCACACTCTTAAGCCTCCCTGGTAAGGTCTATTCAGGGGTTCTGGAGAGGAGGGTCCGTCGGATAGTCGAACCTCGGATTCAGGAGGAGCAGTGTGGTTTTCGTCCTGGTCGTGGAACACTGGACCAGCTCTACACCCTCAACAGGGTCCTGGAGGGCGCGTGGGAGTTTGCCCAACCAGTTTACATGTGCTTTGTGGACTTGGAAAAGGCATTCGACCGCGTCCCTCGGGGGTTCTGTGGGGGGTACTCCGGGAGTATGGGGTACCAGGCCCATTGATATGGGCTGTTAGGTCCCTGTACGACCGGTGTCAGAGCTTGGTCCGCATTGCCGGCAGTAAGTCAGGCTCGTTTCCAGTGAGAGTTGGACTCCGCCAAGGTTGCCCTTTGTCACCGATTCTGTTCATAACTTTTATGGACAGAATTTCTAGGCGCAGCCAAGGTGTTGAGAGGATCCGTTTTGGTGACCTTAGAATCGCTTCTCTGTTTTTTGCAGATGATGTGGTCCTACTGGCTTCATCAGTTCGTGATTTACAACTTTCACTGGAGCGGTTTGCAGCCGAGTGTGATGCGGCCGGGATGAGGATCAGTTCCTCCAAATCCGAGGCCATGGTCTTGAGCCGGAAAAGGGTAGCATGCCCTCTCCGGGTCGGGGAGGAGGTCCTGCCCCAAGTGGAGGAGTTTAAGTATCTCGGGATCTTGTTCACGAATGAGGGAAAACTGGAGCGTGAGATCGATAGGCGGATAGGTGCAGCATCCGCAGTGAAGCGGGCGCTGTACCGGTCTGTCGTGGTGAAGAGAGAGCTGAGTCAAAAGGCAAAGCTCTCAATTTACCGATCGATCTACGTTCCCACCCTCATCTATGGTCATGAGCTTTGGGTTGTGACCGAAAGAACAAGATCTCGGATACAAGCGGCTGAAATGAGTTTTCTCCGCAGGGTGTCTGGACTCTCCCTTAGAGATAGGGTGAGAAGCTCAGTCATCCGGGAGGGACTCGGAGTAGAGCCGCTGCTTCTCCACATCGAGAGGAGCCAGTTGAGGTGGCTCGGGCATCTGGTTAGGATGCCTCCTGGACGCCTCCCTGGTGAGGTGTTCCGGGCATGTCCCACCGGGAGGAGACCCAGAGGAAGACCCAGGACACGCTGGAGGGACTATGTTTCTCGGCTGGCCTGGGAACGCCTTGGGATTCCCCCAGAGGAGCTGCTCCAAGTGGCTGGGGAGAGGGAAGTCTGGGCCTCCCTACTTAGGCTGCTACCCCCGCGACCCGACCCCGGATAAGCGGACGAAAATGGATGGATGGATGGACAAGTGCTCTTTGAAGCTGTATCGGAAATATCGGCAGGTTGGATCCGATATCGATACTTAAATTATTCTGGTATCGGATACCGATACTGGATCGGATCGGCCCCGTCCCTACTGTAAAGTACAAAAAAGTAATCTGTTTTGGTAGGCCATCCTGTACCCCCTTCAGACAGGCCTTTGAAAACTTTCAGGAGGTGCCCATGTAGAAATGGTTCACAGTGACAGTAGAATTGGATCCAGGAATGCAGAACGACTGGAAGAGCTCCAAAAACAAAACTAACCCCCAAAAAGTCTGACATCGGTGCAAACTTACTGGAAAAATCACAAGAGGCTCGAAGGGACTGGACTGTGGCCTGAGAGGACTGAGGATTAGTGGAAGTGTGACTACAGCTGCGACTGAAGGAATGAGAAACAGGTGTGGTGGGTGTGGCAGGATGGAAGGAGCTAAAATAAACTGAGGAGAAGTTAATACATATACGAGGTAACACAAGTAATAAAACTAACCACAGAAATCACAATACTGTACTAAAATAAACCTAGTCATAAAACACAAAGTCTTTAGTCTTAAACTAACAGATCCGGACTCATGGTTGCTCAGTTCCAGTGCAGCTGCTGCCTGAAATTACACTTTCTTTACTCTTCAGGCCAACACAAATTAACAAACTATTGCTTATTTAAAACCATAAGCTAGAAACATTAAAATAACCTCTATACAGTATATATCAAGGTCTAGGTCAAGGTCAAGGTGTCTTTATTGTCATTATTGTCATTCATATCAAAATCTTCTGGTAGTCATCCAAGTAACTTTTCTTTTGAGGATGACTATAGAAAAACAAACAGGTATTTTAATAATCTAGGATTCTGAATCTGATGGATTTTGTAAAATTTTGTCTGATTGTTTGTGTCAAAGTTTGTTTCTGCTTTTTGTCTACCATTGATGTGATCTAGAAGAAGAGCAGCAAGAACTTGAATTCTGGAGGAAAAAGCAGCCCAAAGAAAATGGTCAAGGTAAGTCACTGGTTCCAGAACACTTTTTCATGACTAACCAGGATTATCTCTAATCTTACACTGATCTTCTTAGGGTTCAAGTTTTTTATAATACTCGGAAGAGAAAATACACATGAAATCATCAAGTTAAAGGAGTTTTAGATCAAGTTTTGATTCATCAGCTTGTGGCCGATCATCAAATTTATTTGATGTTTATTTCACAAAATGTCTTGCTTATATGTGTCATTGGCCACATTCATGAGAAAACAGGCCTTTAACTAGTGGGTTATTTTATTTTTATTATGTTGTACTTACAATTTGTTTTAACCACATTTGTACAACCTCAATTACTGGTGAAGACTCAGTCCAGGTCATGATCAGTCCAAAAAAAGGTTTACCGTACTTGCTGCCGTACACGTCGCACAACCGTATAAGTCGCATCAGTCCAAATATGTCTAATAAAGTGGAAAAATCCATAAATATGTTGCTTCGCCATATGAGTCGCATCTATTATGCATCACCGCTGACAACTCGAAAACTTGGGCCGAATACAGAAATGCGGATCTTGTGCCAAAAATCGAGCATGCACGGTAGGACTTTAACAAGAATTTAACAAGATTAACACTTAAAAACAATTATTTGTTTGCTCGAAATTATAGCAAAGGTGTGTCTCAGTTGAACTTTTCCTTAATGAATGCACTTTTAATGGTCAAATCAGCTGCATTTCTCCTGGGTGGTGCAGCGAAATGAAGCTGATTTCACATTTGCTCCAGGAGTTCTGGAGCGAGACAAAGGTGGCTTGGCATAGCAAGCCAAGTGTCTCATTAATAGCCACTTTTACCTATCAATGAGACACTTGGCTTGCCATATTACTAGACCGCCCTCCAGTGGCCGAAAATGTTAGTGTTCAATGTTTTCCATCAGAATGAATGAAATCATTTATAGATCTCAGCCAAAAATGTGTTTATAAATATGGGGAAAAAACCTAAATACGTCACTTCACTGTAGAAGTCGCAGGCTTGCTAATTTATGGAAAAAAAACTGCGACTTCTACAGCAAAAAATACAGTAATACAAAAACAACTGGACTTTTATTCTGAAGCTGAAGATGTTTCTCTTTCCATCTGGGGGCTTTATCAATTTTTAAATGTCTGGAGTGTGAGGAGTTCCAGGTTTTATAGAACTTCATGAGAGACCTGGTTGTGTACTTGGATTCACATGCAGATTAGACTGGATCTACTCGTCCTGCATAGTGGAACTCCACACACACACCACACATTTTGGAATTGTTAAAGCCTCCCAGATTTGAAGTGAAATGTCTTCAGCTACAGAACAGAAGTCCAGTTGTTTTTGTTTTTTAACTAGAGCTGTCAAAAGATTAAAATTTTTAATCTGATTAATCACACTCTGGGGGCTGTGATTAATCAGATTAATCACAATGCTTACCGGTAACTTTGTATGCTTGAAATGTAAATATGACGGTTTTCAATAAAATGTTGAAGAAAATGTTTTATTGTCTCAAACCAGTTTTCCATACTCTGCAAGGTTTAAAGAAGTAATTTGGTTTCAAACAATGTTAAATGTCTCATTGTCATGTATGTGATGAAAACATGTAAACAATAGAGTAAGCCCACATCAGTAACTTTTAGACCAAAATATACCGGTATATACATATATAGAAATACTTTTTTTTTATCTGCATTTCAAATGAATGTAAAGTCCACTTGTGTAACATGATCAGCGGCCACACACACACACATACACACAAACACACATTATGGAGCGCCCGGCCGAATACGGGTCGGCTGAGCTTCAGGTTCAGGTTAGAAATGACAGCTCTACCGGCGCAGGGTAGAGCCTTTTATAGGTCAAAATAGGCAATGTGATTAATCTGCATTATGTAATATTAATGCATTAATCTGTTTACATTAATCTCATGAGTTAAAGCATTAACTTTAACAGCCTTAGTTTTAACATTTTTGGGATAGGACTCCAATACCCCAAAAGTTTTGACGACATTGTGTACATAAAGTTAAAATTCTATGACGTGCAAATCTCAAAAACCCATATGTTTTCCACACTACAACATAGTGAACATATCAGAAGTTTAAACTAAAAAATGTTACCTTTTATTGGCAAAGAAATTAGATAATTTATATTTGATGGCAGAAAGACATCTTTAAAAAGTCTGGACAGGAGCCCCAAAATGCTGTGCTAATAAAGTGTTAATAAAGTGTTGATAAAGCAGCAGCTGGAAGAGCATTTGACAACTTATTAGGTCAATGAACAACAGGTCAGTAAAAGGACATGATACGAAATGAGCGTTTTAGAGAGACGGAATCTCAGAAACAAAGATGTGCAGAAGTTCAGCAGTCTGTGAAAAACTGTTGAAAAGGAACGGAAAACAATTCAGAATAAAGTTCCTCAGTGGAAATAGGAAAATCTTTGAACAGCTCATCTACCGTTTACAATCTCATCAAAAAACTGGAAAAATGTCTGCGCTCAGAAAAGACTGAAATTTAATAATACAGTAGATAGCTGTGATTTTCAGGCCCTCAGGGGCCACTGCGACAGAAAACAAGCCTGATTCTGTTCTAAACATCTACAGGGGCTCAGGAACACTTTCACAAATTATTGTACTGTAAACACAGTTCACCAAATACTAATCAAAGCTCTATGACACAAAGAAAAAGTCATGTGTGAACAATACACTCACTTTCTTTCAAGGTCAAAGTTCATTTTGAAATGGACTGAGGCAAAGTGCAAAACTGTTCTGTACAAACATGAGTTGAAACGGCGTGGTGGTGCAGAGGTCAGCCTGTGATTGGGAGGTTTCCGATTCAAACCTCCTGTTATATCAAAATGTGAGTGGGAACCCACGCTTGTCTTCAACCACATTTTCTCTCTTGGGCGCTCTAGAAGGAAGCCCTCTGCTCCATGCAAAATGCTGCAGTACCTTGGTGGGCGGTGCTTTGTCAGGAATGTCATCCAGTGTAAAAACAATTGTCAAATCTTCATGTTTCTGGGTTGGTTTGGTTCAGTTAAAAATGATTTGTATTTTTCTGTTCATCTTGTGATTTAACATCTTATAGCGGAACTCGTAAAACTGTGGATTTTTTTTTTCCACATAGAAATCTCCCGGTGTCAGTGGTTGCCCGATGGAGGTAGTGATGGGGGTGAAGGTGCAGATGACAGCGGTGATGGAGGGAAAGATGGAGACTACCACAGGAGTGATCCTCAGATTGCCATCTGTCTGGACTGCCTGCATAACACGGGACAGTCGGAGGAGAGCACTGTAACGGTGGGCTTTAAGGCACTTGGGCAGTTATTTCTGACTGCATCAAAACCATAAATGCATCAGATATTTTCAAGTTTTATTACTAGAAAAGCATAAAAACATTTACTTGCCAAGTTTTTATTTCTGTAAAGCTTCTCATTTAAACTTTTTTTGTCTTCTTCCATTCAGGATCTGATGAAGAGGTTCGTCCGCTGCTCCAGCAGAGTCACTGTGGGAACCATTAAGAAATTTCTCAGTCTTAAACTAAAGCTCCCGAGTTCTTATGAAGTAAGAAAACTCTTTAATTCTCCAGTTTCAAACTAATACAGGACATTTCATAAATCAGCTTAAAGAACAGTAGTCTGTTAAATAATGTATTAGTAATCTTTAATTGTTTGCTTATTTGGAGTTTTTTTTTTTTTTTTTTACTGTAGCAGAAGTTTAGCTTGTTAGAACCTTAAAGGAAAATATTTATTTCTCTTTGAATTCAAGTTATTTTGAAGAGAAAAAAATAATCATTTTTAAATTTAAAGGTCTTGCATATGAGGACATAATCAAAATAATCATGTCTTTATCAGGTTCAAAAATTATTCATCCCTAACTTCAAATGAACAAAAACATATAACAGTTTCCACCATGTCATTATTTATTAAGCAAACAATCAAAAATAAAATAAAAATTGAAAAGCTGTGTGTGTGAAATCTAAGCTCAGCCAATGATCCAGCAGTTTGTAGAATTAATCTTCTATAGCAGCAGTAACTCCTGTAGTGGTTTTCACTATAAGTCAAGTTCAAGAATCTTTAATATCCCAAGGGGCAGTTAGTTTCACAGTCAGTAGACACACAACACATCCAGACTAGACAAGACAGTGAAACGTTAAAATAACAGAAATCATCACTGTTCGTTGAGAAGCCTGATCGCTACAGGGATGAATGAGTTTTTCAATCTGTTCATCCCACATCTGGGCAGCAGATACCTGCGTCCAGATGGAAGTAACCTGAACTCACCATGGAGTGGTGATCAGGATCTGCCAGAATCAACCTGGCCTTGTTCACTGACCTCACCTTGTGTAGGTCAGTGAGGTTCTGTAGGTCAGTGAGGTTCTGTAGGTCAGTGAGGTTCTGTAGGTCAGTGAGGTTCTGTAGGTCAGTGAGGTTCTGTAGGTCAGTGAGGTTCTGTAGGTCAGTGAGGTTCTGTAGGTCAGTGAGGTTCTGTAGGTCAGTGAGGTTCTGTAGGTCAGTGAGGTTCTGTAGGTCAGTGAGGTTCTGTAGGTCAGTGAGGTTCTGTAGGTCAGTGAGGTTCTGTAGGTCAGTGAGGTTCTGTAGGTCAGTGAGGTTCTGTAGGTCAGTGAGGTTCTGTAGGTCAGTGAGGTTCTGTAGGTCAGTGAGGTTCTGTAGGTCAGTGAGGTTCTGTAGGTCAGTGAGGTTCTGTAGGTCAGTGAGGTTCTGTAGGTCAGTGAGGTTCTGTAGGTCAGTGAGGTTCTGTAGGTCAGTGAGGTTCTGTAGGTCAGTGAGGTTCTGTAGGTCAGTGAGGTTCTGTAGGTCAGTGAGGTTCTGTAGGTCAGTGAGGTTCTGTAGGTCAGTGAGGTTCTGTAGGTCAGTGAGGTTCTGTAGGTCAGTGAGGTTCTGTAGGTCAGTGAGGTTCTGTAGGTCAGTGAGGTTCTGTAGGTCAGTGAGGTTCTGTAGGTCAGTGAGGTTCTGTAGGTCAGTGAGGTTCTGTAGGTCAGTGAGGTTCTGTAGGTCAGTGAGGTTCTGTAGGTCAGTGAGGTTCTGTAGGTCAGTGAGGTTCTGTAGGTCAGTGAGGTTCTGTAGGTCAGTGAGGTTCTGTAGGTCAGTGAGGTTCTGTAGGTCAGTGAGGTTCTGTAGGTCAGTGAGGTTCTGTAGGTCAGTGAGGTTCTGTAGGTCAGTGAGGTTCTGTAGGTCAGTGAGGTTCTGTAGGTCAGTGAGGTTCTGTAGGTCAGTGAGGTTCTGTAGGTCAGTGAGGTTCTGTAGGTCAGTGAGGTTCTGTAGGTCAGTGAGGTTCTGTAGGTCAGTGAGGTTCTGTAGGTCAGTGAGGTTCTGTAGGTCAGTGAGGTTCTGTAGGTCAGTGAGGTTCTGTAGGTCAGTGAGGTTCTGTAGGTCAGTGAGGTTCTGTAGGTCAGTGAGGTTCTGTAGGTCAGTGAGGTTCTGTAGGTCAGTGAGGTTCTGTAGGTCAGTGAGGTTCTGTAGGTCAGTGAGGTTCTGTAGGTCAGTGAGGTTCTGTAGGTCAGTGAGGTTCTGTAGGTCAGTGAGGTTCTGTAGGTCAGTGAGGTTCTGTAGGTCAGTGAGGTTCTGTAGGTCAGTGAGGTTCTGTAGGTCAGTGAGGTTCTGTAGGTCAGTGAGGTTCTGTAGGTCAGTGAGGTTCTGTAGGTCAGTGAGGTTCTGTAGGTCAGTGAGGTTCTGTAGGTCAGTGAGGTTCTGTAGGTCAGTGAGGTTCTGTAGGTCAGTGAGGTTCTGTAGGTCAGTGAGGTTCTGTAGGTCAGTGAGGTTCTGTAGGTCAGTGAGGTTCTGTAGGTCAGTGAGGTTCTGTAGGTCAGTGAGGTTCTGTAGGTCAGTGAGGTTCTGTAGGTCAGTGAGGTTCTGTAGGTCAGTGAGGTTCTGTAGGTCAGTGAGGTTCTGTAGGTCAGTGAGGTTCTGTAGGTCAGTGAGGTTCTGTAGGTCAGTGAGGGTCTGTAGGATTGTGAGGTTCTGTAGGTCAGTGAGGGTCTGTAGGATTGTGAGGTTCTGTAGGTCAGTGAGGTTCTGTAGGTCAGTGAGGGTCTGTAGGACTGTGAGGTTCTGTAGGTCAGTGAGGTTCTGTAGGTCAGTGATGGTCTGTAGGATTGTGAGGTTCTGTAGGCCAGTGAGGGTCTGTAGGATTGTGAGGTTCTGTAGGCCAGTGAGGGTCTGTAGGACTGTGAGGTTCTGTAGGTCAGTGAGGGTCTGTAGGATTGTGAGGTTCTGTAGTTCAGTGAGGGTCTGTAGGATTGTGAGGTTCTGTAGGTCTGAGAGGTTCTGTAGGTCAGTGAGGGTCTGTAGGATTGTGAGGTTCTTTAGGTCTGAGAGGTTCTGTAGGTCAGTGAGGGTCTGTAGGATTGTGAGGTTCTGTAGGCCAGTGAGGGTCTGTAGGATTGTGAGGTTCTGTAGGCCAGTGAGGGTCTGTAGGACTGTGAGGTTCTGTAGGTCAGTGAGGGTCTGTAGGATTGTGAGGTTCTGTAGGTCAGTGAGGGTCTGTAGGATTGTGAGGTTCTGTAGGTCAGTGAGGTTCTGTAGGACTGTGAGGTTCTGTAGGACTGTGAGGTTCTGTAGGACTGTGAGGTCCTGTAGGATTGTGAGGTTCTGTAGATCAGTGAGGTTCTGTAGGACTGTGAGGTTCTGTAGGACTGTGAGGTTCTGTAGGACTGTGAGGTTCTGTAGGTCAGTGAGGTTCTGTAGGTCTGTGAGGTTCTGTAGGTCAGTGAGGTTCTGTAGGTCAGTGAGGTTCTGTAGGTCAGTGAGGTTCTGTAGGTCAGTGAGGTTCTGTAGGTCAGTGAGGTTCTGTAGGTCAGTGAGGTTCTGTAGGTCAGTGAGGTTCTGTAGGTCAGTGAGGTTCTGTAGGTCAGTGAGGTTCTGTAGGTCAGTGAGGTTCTGTAGGTCAGTGAGGTTCTGTAGGTCAGTGAGGTTCTGTAGGTCAGTGAGGTTCTGTAGGTCAGTGAGGTTCTGTAGGTCAGTGAGGTTCTGTAGGTCAGTGAGGTTCTGTAGGTCAGTGAGGTTCTGTAGGTCAGTGAGGTTCTGTAGGTCAGTGAGGTTATGTAGGTCAGTGAGGTTCTGTAGGTCAGTGAGGGTCTGTAGGTCAGTGAGGGTCATAGGTCAGTGAGGTTCTGTAGGACTGTGAGGTTCTGTAGGTTGGTCGAGGTTCTGTAGGTCAGTGAGGTTCTGCAGTAGGACAGTGAGGTTCTGTAGGTCAGTGAGGGTCTGTAGGACTGTGAGGCTCTGTAGGTCAGTGAGGGTCTGTAGGTCAGTGAGGGTCTGTAGGTCAGTGAGGTTCTGTAGGACTGTGAGGTTCTGTAGGTCAGTGAGGTCTGTAGGACTGTGAGGTTCTGTAGGTCAGTGAGGTTCTGTAGGTCAGTGAGGTTCTGTAGGTCAGTGAGGTTCTGTAGGTCAGTGAGGTTCTGTAGGTCAGTGAGGTTCTGTAGGTCAGTGAGGTTCTGTAGGTCAGTGAGGTTCTGTAGGTCAGTGAGGTTCTGTAGGTCAGTGAGGTTCTGTAGGTCAGTGAGGTTCTGTAGGTCAGTGAGGTTCTGTAGGTCAGTGAGGTTCTGTAGGTCAGTGAGGTTCTGTAGGTCAGTGAGGTTCTGTAGGTCAGTGAGGTTCTGTAGGTCAGTGAGGTTCTGTAGGTCAGTGAGGTTCTGTAGGTCAGTGAGGTTCTGTAGGTCAGTGAGGTTCTGTAGGTCAGTGAGGTTCTGTAGGTCAGTGAGGTTCTGTAGGTCAGTGAGGTTCTGTAGGTCAGTGAGGTTCTGTAGGTCAGTGAGGTTCTGTAGGTCAGTGAGGTTCTGTAGGTCAGTGAGGGTCTGTAGGACTGTGAGGTTCTGTAGGTCAGTGAGGTTCTGTAGGTCAGTGAGGTCTGTAGGATTGTGAGGTTCTGTAGGTCAGTGAGGGTCTGTAGGATTGTGAGGTTCTGTAGGCCAGTGAGGGTCTGTAGGACTGTGAGGTTCTGTAGGTCAGTGAGGGTCTGTAGGATTGTGAGGTTCTGTAGGTCAGTGAGGGTCTGTAGGATTGTGAGGTTCTGTAGGTCTGAGAGGTTCTGTAGGTCAGTGAGGGTCTGTAGGATTGTGAGGTTCTGTAGGTCTGAGAGGTTCTGTAGGTCAGTGAGGGTCTGTAGGATTGTGAGGTTCTGTAGGCCAGTGAGGGTCTGTAGGATTGTGAGGTTCTGTAGGTCAGTGAGGGTCTGTAGGACTGTGAGGTTCTGTAGGTCAGTGAGGGTCTGTAGGATTGTGAGGTTCTGTAGGTCAGTGAGGGTCTGTAGGATTGTGAGGTTCTGTAGGTCTGAGAGGTTCTGTAGGTCAGTGAGGGTCTGTAGGATTGTGAGGTTCTTTAGGTCTGAGAGGTTCTGTAGGTCAGTGAGGGTCTGTAGGATTGTGAGGTTCTGTAGGTCTGAGAGGTTCTGTAGGTCAGTGAGGGTCTGTAGGATTGTGAGGTTCTGTAGGTCAGTGAGGGTCTGTAGGATTGTGAGGTTCTGTAGGTCTGAGAGGTTCTGTAGGTCAGTGAGGGTCTGTAGGATTGTGAGGTTCTGTAGGTCAGAGAGGGTCTGTAGGACAGTGAGGGTCTGTAGGACAGTGAGGGTCTGTAGGACTGAGAGGTTCTGTAGGTCAGTGAGGGTCTGTAGGATTGTGAGGTTCTGTAGGCCAGTGAGGGTCTGTAGGATTGTGAGGTTCTGTAGGCCAGTGAGGGTCTGTAGGACTGTGAGGTTCTGTAGGTCAGTGAGGGTCTGTAGGATTGTGAGGTTCTGTAGGTCAGTGAGGGTCTGTAGGATTGTGAGGTTCTGTAGGTCAGTGAGGGTCTGTAGGACTGTGAGGTTCTGTAGGACTGAGAGGTTCTGTAGGACAGTGAGGGCCTGTAGGATTGTGAGGTTCTGTAGATCAGAGAGGTTCTGTAGGACAGTGAGGGTCTGTAGGACTGTGAGGTTCTGTAGGACTGAGAGGTCCTGTAGGTCAGTGAGGGTCTGTAGGACTGTGAGGTTCTGTAGGTCAGAGAGGTTCTGTAGGTCAGTGAGGGTCTGTAGGACAGTGAGGTTCTGTAGGCCAGTGAGGGTCTGTAGGACAGTGAGGTTCTGTAGGCCAGTGAGGGTCTGTAGGACAGTGAGGTTCTGTAGGTCAGTGAGGGTCTGTAGGACAGTGAGGTTCTGTAGGTCAGTGAGGGTCTGTAGGACAGTGAGGTTCTGTAGGTCAGTGAGGTTCTGTAGGTCAGTGAGGTTCTGTAGGTCAGTGAGGTTCTGTAGGTCAGTGAGGTTCTGTAGGTCAGTGAGGTTCTGTAGGTCAGTGAGGTTCTGTAGGTCAGTGAGGTTCTGTAGGTCAGTGAGGGTCTGTAGGACAGTGAGGTTCTGTAGGTCAGAGAGGTTCTGTAGGTCAGTGAGGGTCTGTAGGACAGTGAGGTTCTGTAGGTCAGAGAGGTTCTGTAGGTCAGTGAGGGTCTGTAGGACAGTGAGGTTCTGTAGGTCAGAGAGGTTCTGTAGGTCAGTGAGGGTCTGTAGGACAGTGAGGTTCTGTAGGTCAGAGAGGTTCTGTAGGTCAGTGAGGGTCTGTAGGACAGTGAGGTTCTGTAGGTCAGTGAGGTTCTGTAGGTCAGTGAGGTTCTGTAGGTCAGTGAGGTTCTGTAGGTCAGTGAGGTTCTGTAGGTCAGTGAGGTTCTGTAGGTCAGTGAGGTTCTGTAGGTCAGTGAGGTTCTGTAGGTCAGTGAGGTTCTGTAGGTCAGTGAGGTTCTGTAGGTCAGTGAGGTTCTGTAGGTCAGTGAGGTTCTGTAGGTCAGTGAGGTTCTGTAGGTCAGTGAGGTTCTGTAGGACTGTGAGGTTCTGTAGGTCAGTGAGGTTCTGTAGGACTGTGAGGTTCTGTAGGTCAGTGAGGTTCTGTAGGACTGTGAGGTTCTGTAGGTCAGTGAGGTTCTGTAGGACTGTGAGGTTCTGTAGGTCAGTGAGGTTCTGTAGGTCAGTGAGGGTCTGTAGGATTGTGAGGTTCTGTAGGTCAGTGAGGGTCTGTAGGATTGTGAGGTTCTGTAGGTCAGTGAGGTTCTGTAGGTCAGTGAGGGTCTGTAGGACTGTGAGGTTCTGTAGGTCAGTGAGGTTCTGTAGGTCAGTGATGGTCTGTAGGATTGTGAGGTTCTGTAGGCCAGTGAGGGTCTGTAGGATTGTGAGGTTCTGTAGGCCAGTGAGGGTCTGTAGGACTGTGAGGTTCTGTAGGTCAGTGAGGGTCTGTAGGATTGTGAGGTTCTGTAGTTCAGTGAGGGTCTGTAGGATTGTGAGGTTCTGTAGGTCTGAGAGGTTCTGTAGGTCAGTGAGGGTCTGTAGGATTGTGAGGTTCTTTAGGTCTGAGAGGTTCTGTAGGTCAGTGAGGGTCTGTAGGATTGTGAGGTTCTGTAGGCCAGTGAGGGTCTGTAGGATTGTGAGGTTCTGTAGGCCAGTGAGGGTCTGTAGGACTGTGAGGTTCTGTAGGTCAGTGAGGGTCTGTAGGATTGTGAGGTTCTGTAGGTCAGTGAGGGTCTGTAGGATTGTGAGGTTCTGTAGGTCTGAGAGGTTCTGTAGGTCAGTGAGGGTCTGTAGGATTGTGAGGTTCTGTAGGTCTGAGAGGTTCTGTAGGTCAGTGAGGGTCTGTAGGATTGTGAGGTTCTGTAGGTCAGTGAGGGTCTGTAGGATTGTGAGGTTCTGTAGGTCTGAGAGGTTCTGTAGGTCAGTGAGGGTCTGTAGGATTGTGAGGTTCTTTAGGTCTGAGAGGTTCTGTAGGTCAGTGAGGGTCTGTAGGATTGTGAGGTTCTGTAGGTCTGAGAGGTTCTGTAGGTCAGTGAGGGTCTGTAGGATTGTGAGGTTCTTTAGGTCAGTGAGGGTCTGTAGGATTGTGAGGTTCTGTAGGTCTGAGAGGTTCTGTAGGTCAGTGAGGGTCTGTAGGACTGTGAGGTTCTGTAGGTCAGTGAGGGTCTGTAGGATTGTGAGGTTCTTTAGGTCAGTGAGGGTCTGTAGGATTGTGAGGTTCTGTAGGTCAGTGAGGGTCTGTAGGATTGTGAGGTTCTGTAGGTCAGTGAGGGTCTGTAGGATTGTGAGGTTCTTTAGGTCAGTGAGGGTCTGTAGGATTGTGAGGTTCTGTAGGTCTGGAGGTTCTGTAGGTCAGTGAGGGTCTGTAGGACTGTGAGGTTCTGTAGGTCAGTGAGGGTCTGTAGGATTGTGAGGTTCTGTAGGTCAGTGAGGGTCTGTAGGATTGTGAGGTTCTGTAGGTCAGTGAGGGTCTGTAGGACTGTGAGGTTCTGTAGGTCTGAGAGGTTCTGTAGGACTGTGCCAGCAGTGTTACTGCACATGTAAGAACAGGAACAAACTCTCGGGGGTTGTCAGGATGTGCAGTAAAACTGCTGGCACAGGTTCCGGATTGCTAAGAGGAGGAAACTCATTTGAAATGGGATTTAAAACAGAAGAAAACTATTTCAAAACATCATTTGAAACGTGAATCTGACTAACTTCGATTTTCATTCTGATTGTTTAATTATTCTTTTCAGTTCTTTTTATTTATTTATTTATTTATTTTGCCATCAACGAAATCTAGGATAAAAAATAAAATAAAAAATCAGACAGGTCTGAAGTCACACACACAGACTACAGGAACCATCTTTGTTTCAGTCTGAGATGCAGACAAGAAAAACTCACCCCCAGCAGTTTAAAACTCAACTCCACGATCAAAGGACATAGAGCAGAAGGAATCCTCCTGAAAGCTCAAAACAAGCTTCTCAGTGAGAGAAAAAGACACTTCACCATGGAAGCTCTCTCACTCAAAATGGATCAGACCCTCCAGAAGCTGTCTACTCTTCTACCACTCCCTCTGATGGAATAAGTACTGTATCTTGTTTTGTTGAAAAGGCCTGGCTATCACAGCATCAAAAGAGCAAAGAACGTCAAAAAAAACAAGTTTCTAAAACTATAGCAGAGAGTGGTTTTCTCTTCACAAACCATCAGTCAAGATAAGGAGGTTGTTGCCAACACAAATATTCAGGACCAGTGGGTTAGAAATTTGTCTAACAGGACCTAGACACAACCTGAGAAAGATGTGCTGGCAAAAGGACTAAACTTTGCCATCTCCCCACAAGAAATAAAAACATGTTGTGGAACTAGTCACGACCAATGAATCCACGATTAGGAATAACAACTTGGCAGAAGTAGAGGTAGAGCAACTCCGAATGAAAATATCAGCTACCCTCTCCAGTGCCAAACTGCCTCCTTCAAATCTTACGCCACAGGAAAGGAAAGCCATAACATCACTCAGATAGGACCAAAACGTGATCATTTTACCAGCTGACAAAGGAAGATGCACGGTAGTCCTCAACACTTCTGATTACCAGGAAAAAATAACTACCCGGTACACTACTGAGCGACAGGAACACTTACGAGCCCCTGAAGAGGGACCCAACTAACACCTTTAAAAAGAAAGTCACAGATTACAGAGTCAGAGTCAGAGTCAGAGAGTCTTTATTGTCATTTGCACCGCATGTGGTACATGTGATGAAAACGAGATTATGTACATGTATTACCTGCAAAAACTTGAAAAGGAGAAAACATTAAATCGATCGTTGTATTATAGATTGTACCCGGGGGAAGCCACTCCCTGTCTTTATGGACTTCCAAAAATACACAAAGAAGATACACCTCTCAGACCCATCGTCAGCAGCATGAACTCAGTGAGATACAATATTGCTAAACATCTGGCTGGTATTTTAGCTCCTCTTGTTGGAAACACACCTCATCACACAAAGAACTCCATTGATTTTGCCAACAAAGTTCAACATTTGAAGCTAACCCTGGGAGAAACCCTTGTATCGTATGATGTGACTTCTCTTTTCACTTGCATACCCATTGCTGAAGCAGTAGAAACTCAAAAAACGACTTCTACAAGACAAGGACTTAAACTTCCGGTAAGATGGCGACCATGTACATGGCTTGCAATCCATCTCTGCTGACGGTGTTCGGATTTTTTGCGTTTTATTTGTTTTTCATCGGGGACATAAACGCGCTACTGGTTTATGATCGACAGCAGCTCCTGGAGCTGCGTTTTTCTGCCGCTGATGTCGCTTATTGTCCTATTGGACCGTACATCTGCTTTTGACACCATTGACCATGAGATCCTCATTGCTAGGTTGGAGTAGTGGGTGGACATCACAGGGTCTGCTCTCAATTGGTTCAGATTCTATCTCACTGACAGATCATTTTGTGTTTCCATCAACGGTTTTAGTTCTGCAGCAGCAGCACTTAAATGGGGGGTTCTGCAGGGGTCCATCCTGGGTCCTCTCCTATTCTCCTTATACCTTCTGCCACTTGGTGCTATTTTCCGGAAACACAACAAACCTTTCCACTTCTACGCCGATGACTGTCAAATTTACTTCCCCCTAAGACACAATGGTGCATGCTCTATTCAACCTCTGCTCGACTGCCTGGCCGACATCAGGGACTGGATGGCTTTAAATTTCTTAAGTTTCAATGAAAAGAAATCTGAAGTCATGTTGTTCCCTTCCAACGACACAATCACGAACCACTGCATCAACCTTTCTGCTCTAGCCCTGCCTGAAAAACAAAAAGTAACAAATCTGGGAGTTATAATGGATCCTTCCATGAAACTCAACAGTCTGTAAACATGATCGTTAAATTCTGTTTTTTCCAGATGAGGCAGCTGTCTAAGCTGAAGCCCATATTATCCTAAAATAACATGGAGACAGTAATTCACGCATTTATTACATCTAGGCTTGATTACTGCAATTCACTCCTGTTTGGCATCAGTCAGACCACCATTGCATGATTACAACTGGTCCAGAACGCAGCAGCCCGATTTTTAACCAGTACAGGCAAAAGAGAGCACATTACACCCGTTTTGGCCTCCCTGCACTGGCTACCGGTTCATCTCAGAATCCAGTTCAAAATTCTCTTGTATATCTACAAATTGCTGAACAGTCTCACCCCCCATCTCTCTGATTTGCTACACCCATATGTCCCACCACGTTCTCTGAGGTCAGCAGACCAGTTAATTCTCACAGTTCCAGGAACTCGTCTTAAGCGCAGTGGTGACAGGGCCTTCTCTGTAGCGGGCCCAAAACTCTGGAACGAGTTACCTCTGCTCGTCAGACAGGCCCCCTCCCTCTCGGCTTTTAAATCCAGTTTAAAGTCTCACTACTATTCTGTTGCTTTCAACACTAGATGATCTGTGTTTGGTCGTCATATTTATTATCTGCTATGATTTTATGTCTATATTCTTTTTTTTTTGTACTTCATTTTGTATGTTGCCTATGTGTTGCCTGTTGTTTGTTTGTACAATACTTCGGTTGGCCTTGTCACTGTTTTAAGTGTTCTATAAAAAAAATGGTATGGTATGGTAATCAACAGGACCAACTTCACCCCAGACCAGATCTGCACCCTGTTGGATCTCTGCCTCTCCACCCCTTATTTCAACTTCAATGACAGTTTTTACAGACAGAAGCATGGCTGTGCCATGGGATCTCCAGTTTCACCCATTGTTGCCAATCTCTACACGGAGGAAGTGGAACAGAGAGCCCTAAACTCCTATGACGGAACAGCGCCAAGCCATTGGTTCCAACATGTGGATGATACCTGGGTCAAAATCCAAGCCAAGGAAGTAGAAGCATTCACCAGACACATTAACTCGATGGACAACAACATCAAGTTCACAAGAGAGGATGCAAACTACAACAAGTTGCCTTTTTGGACTGTTTGGTTCACATGGAAAGAGAGGACAGCCTCAACATTGAAGTTTACAGAAAACCAACCCACACAGACCAGTTCTATTTGACTCTCACCATCCACTGGAACACAAACTCTCCGTCATCAGAACTTTACAACATTAGGCCAAACGCGTCCCCACGAAGACAGAAGGGAAGGAAAAGGAACAGAAACACATCCAAAAATCTCTCCAAACGTGGATATCCTAACTGGACTTTTGTCAAGTCAGCAAGGAAACAAACACACTATTAAACAGCAAAAAGAGAACAGTCGAAAAAACTTTGTCATCCCTTATGTGGCTGGAGTATCAGAGAAACTCAGAAGGATTTTACACAAACACAACATCCCAGTACCATCCCAGTTTCAAACCCAGCATGACTCTCAGACAGAGGCTGGTCCACCCTAATGCCTGGTCCCCACCAAACTTGTCAGAACGCTCCTGCCGCCCCCTTTTGGCCGCTTGTCACGTCCCCACATAATCACTGAAGACCGTCTGATGACGTCCACTGGGGGGAGGCAGAGGGGAGGGGGTCTAGCTCGTTTTCCGGGTCAGTTGTTGTGTTACTGCAGCTCCGACAGTCTATGGTGAGATTAAAACGTTTTTTTATGTTTGGGGTGATCAAACGCTGGAGTGGACAGCTGTAACTGGTTAAAATGCCAAGTTTCTTACCGGAGTTTGGTTCCAATTCATGGAGGCTCGATCGGGTAAGTTTAAAAAGTCAAAAAAAGTCCCGTTGTCGTTGTGTCATCACATAGCAGAGGCTCTCCCGACTGTTTGCTGGACGCGTCGAGCCACCAGAGATCGAATTTTATGACGTTGGCGGCTCGACGCGTAGGTTGCTTTGGACGCGCGCGTGCGTGGAAAGGAACTGCAGCGTGCCGTCGCGCCGCTTCAATCACTCAAAACGCGCCGCTTCACGGTTCGCCGCGACTCCACGCGTCTCCCCATAGACTTTGAATGTAAACCGGCCGCTTCAGCCGCCCGACACCGGTGCAGTGGGTACCAGGCATAAGGACAAAACACCCATACACAAACAGAGTGGTGTAGTGTATGCGTTCCAGTGCAGCGAGAACTGTCCACACCTCTACATTGGAGAAACTAAACAGCCTCTTCACAGACGCATGGCTCAACACAGGAGAGCCACCTCCTCTGGACAAAACTCAGCTGTTCACCTCCACCTCATGGACAAGGGACACTCATTTGAGGACCAGAATGTGCACATTTTGGACAGTGAACACTGATGGTTTGAGAGTGGGGTGAAGTAAGCTGTTTATATTAAGAGAGAAAACCCTTCTCTTAACAGGGGAGGAGGTCTCAGATTCCAACATTCAATGCAGCTTTAGGACTGATTCCCAGCCAGTTGTCACACGTGATGGGAACAGAGGAGCCTCATCTGTGAATTAGACTAACAAAGACCTTAAGAAACCCCTACTGTTAAGATGCGAGGTGTGATTTGTCAATCTACATAGGTATGTGTGTATCTTATCTCAGCCTTTAAAACCTGAACCCCACACTTACCGGTACTGCCCTTTGAATTGAGGATGAAGAGCAAAACGTCTTCTGTTACAAATAAAGTCCAGTTTTTGTATTGAATGTTTTTTGATCTCACACACACACACACCCACAGTCATACACATGGACCTTTTTTGAGCAACCTCCCAGTCTTTAACACAACAAACTTCCGCTCTTCCCTCTCTTTGGCATTTTAAAACAGATTTTCACACAATTTCATTGTCGTAAATTTTTTTACAGACAACCCATTTTGTGTTTTATATTTTTCTCTCCCAGCTAGATGTGCTTTGTAACGGAGAGATCATGGGCAGAGATCACACTCTGGAATTCATCTACATGACCCGATGGAGGCTGCATGGAGAGAACGTAAGGCAGCAATGTTTCAGTTTCCTGTTTACATTTACATGCTGCATTGAAGCAGAGATGCATATATACACACACATATACAGTACATATATATGTGTGTGTATATATATATATATACACACATATACAGTACATATATATGTGTGTATACATATATATA